>JBCEWE010000366.1:1767500-2010000 GCA_039877035.1 Silurus lanzhouensis | reverse complement strand
GACATAAATATTACTCTTTTATAAAAAAATGTGATCTAAAATATACATTTTCTTATTCATAAAAAAAAAGGTTTAAAAAGTGCAATATGTATGCAAAAAGCTTACATTAAAAACCATGGCCTGAGAAAAATATAACTTTTTAAACTAGAAATAATAAATTGATTGGGAAATTTACATTTTCATCAAAATAATTTAATGAAAAACTGTTTAAAAGTGCACAAATTCAATGAAAAACGTGATATGACAAATCAAGTTTTAACACGTTACCGTGAAAATATAAAGTCATATTTATTTTCATGAAATACCATGAAATTAATTGGTCAAATATTAATTTTCATATTAAAATGAATAATTTCATGAAAAACTTCACAGATAAATGTGCTATGACAAATCAAGTTTTTACAAGTTATTGTAAAATTATTCCTTTTTATAGTCATAAGCATCATCTAACTAAAAACTGTTGAAAGTGCAAAAAGTTATATGACAAACAATTTAATTACACAAAGTTTCATTTAAAAACAGTAACATTTTCATAAAAATGTTTGAGAATTTATGAATTTTTATATTCATTAGCATAATTGCATTAAAAACCATTAAAAAGTGTAATACGTAAACGAAACACTTTTACAACAAACCAATTTTTTACAAAATTATGATGTTTTACATAAATATGCAATTAATTAGTAAACTATAAATTTTCATATACAGAAGCATATTTTCATAAAAACCATGCTTGGCAAAAATATGACTATTTTAATATGAATATGAAATGTGAATTTTTAGATACAAAGGAATAATTAAATGTAAAACTGTTAAAAAATTGAAATAATTCAATAAAATAATGCAATATGACAAATCAAATTTGAAAAATTTATTGTAAAAATTATGACTTTTCATTAGGAACATTTAACTAAAAACCATTAAAATTGCAAAATTTTTGGTTTAAAAATAATTACTTTTTTAATAAAATATGTAATGTATTTATTAAAATATATTATTTCCTACACATAATCATAATTTCATTAAAAAATAACACGTCAACCTTTACTATCAAAATATGAGTAATTTTGAAAATATAAATCATTTGATATTGGAAAACCTTTAACAAAACTTTTACTTTTTTATGAAAAAATTTGATAGTTATTGTGAAAATATAAATTTCCATATTTATAAGCATCATTTAATAAAATCGTTCAAATCTGCAATAAGTAAACGAAAAAGGCGTCATGACAAGCATTTTAAGAATAAACGTATTAAATTGATATTAAATGAAAAAATAAAACTTTTTGACAAAAAAAATTTTTTGGGACATTTTTTTTTCATACATAAAATTGAGTTTTGACAGATTTATTATATTCATAAACAATTTTTTTCTTTATATAAAACAAACGCTAAAAATTGCAATTACAGCAATGGAAACATGGATTGACTAACATTCGTTTATATAAAAAAATTTAAGTATTATGAAAATATACATTTTCAAATTAATAAATTTAATTTAATGAAAATTCATTAAAATAACAATACGTAAAAGAAAAACGAACAAAATATTAAATTTTTCATATAAATATTTATTTGTGAAAAAAAATGGGGTAGAAAGACATAATTATTCAAAAACGTTACATAACAACAGCACATATTTCGCAAATCCTTCAACGTGCTGTCAAGAATGAGTTTCTTATCCACTGAAAATGCGATTCTGCAGGTCTCAGGCTTCTAGGACAAAGAGAAAGCGGTTTGAAAGGCTGTTGAAAAGATCCATGAGCATTCAGCCAATGAAGCCCATATGATCAGTATGGTGAGGTGGGCCAACTATAGAAAAGGGCCTTTAGTTGAAGCTTTTAAAGCTCAGGCTGTAGAATGTGGGTTACAAAATGAAAAAGAAAGACAGAAGAACAGAGAAATCCTAGTGGAGACTGCTAAATCCAGCCCCCATTTTGTGCGTTTTTTTTATTTGGTAGAAAGGCTCAACACTTTTCTGTCTTCTTCCAGCAAGCATCATGCTGCATTCATAGAAATGCAAAAGTTGTTGTATGCTGGAGAATTAAAACAGCTGGGTGACACATGCTGGGCCTGTCGTGAAAATGCCTTAAAATCACTGCAGAAAGCTCTTTCTGCAGTTATTCAGCTGTTGAAAGAAATCTCAGACAGCAATCCACCAGATCCAGCTGCAGGTAATGCTCTAATGTTGTTTTGCAGCATACATTTTGAGTTTATGCTTTGTTTGGAGGTGGCCACCCAAGTGTTTCAGGAGACTGCTGTTGCCTCAGCTGCTCTTCAGCGTAAAGATGTGGATCTAGCAGTGCCATACACATTGGTGGAAGGAGTGCTAAAAAGGCTTCAAAAACTGAGGACAGAAAGTGAATTCAAGGTTGTTTTCGAAAAAGCAAAGGAGCGGGCTGAGGCTGCTGGAATTGAGTTTCCTAACAAAATACCTGGTGAGTCAAGAGCCAGAAAAATACCTGCAAGGTATAAGTACAGTTCCAAGTCAACAGGAGAAGACCATCACCCTGAGAATTTGGAGGAGTTCTACCGAACAAGGGTGTACTACACTTTTTTGGATACCATTACTCAAGAGATGCTCAGACAATTCAAAGGAAAGGAAAATAGTTCAACTGGCATTATCCTCAAATGCTTACACAGTCTGACAGTATCATCCAAATGGTCAAAAGGAGTAGAACCCGGTGATTCTGAACTTGTCAGAACAGTTAGTAAGTTCTATGGGATTGAGGAAGAGAAGGTCTTCACAGAACTTAAAGTGTTTCATGCATCATACTCCTTCAACAAAAGTAATGAACAGGAAATGCAAAAGTGCCTAAAAGACAATGAGATTGAGTCTGTTTTCCTCTCTCTTTCTGAACTCCTAAAAATGTATGCAACATTGCCTGTCTCCACTTCTACAGTTGAGAGGTCATTTTCTAAGTTAAAACTTGTGAAATCCAGTCTTCGAAGTCTGTGTAATGAAGAGAGGCTTTCTGACCTACTGCTGCTCTCCATTGAGCGAGACATTCCAATTAATCATGATGAAGTCATTCAAATATTTAAAACGACAGCAGATTGAGGAATACTGATTTAAATACAGGTAATTTCATAAATAAGTTAAAATCTGTACAAAAATACATTTGGTTATGTTTATTGAAGTAATATTTTTGTCTTTTCTTTTTTTTGTGCCCTTTTTGATCCTTCCGCCCCTGCCCCACTGCAGGTCTGTGCACGCCACTGCACTTGCCCATTATAATTTTATATATTTATGATGAGATATGATATAACAAAACATTTTCTGACCAAAATATGATATTTTTCATATACATATTAGTTATTTCAAAAATATGAATTTTTATATTTATAATCATAATTTCATAAAAACTGTTGAAAACTGCAAAAAGTGAATTAAAATGGGTAAGACAGTCATAATTAATAAAAAACGAAACAACAGCACATATTTGGAAAATCTGTCAAGAATTCAAGGACTTAGAGAAAGCGGTTTGTTAAACCAAGCGAATTTGCACTTATAGCATGAACTTGACCATGATGAAAAATTTTCTGACTAAAATATAACATTGTTTACATAAATATTTTAGTTTTTGCAATAAAACATAGTTTTTGCATTAGATTTTGCAAAAAGATTCTGATGAGATATACCATACCAAATATAAACAGACAGGACACATTAGGCTTAGACAAAAATTGGACGTTTAAAAAAAAAAAAAAGTAATATTTAAAGTATTCAGTAGCAAAAACATTTTTTGATTACACATTATAATACAACTCATGTTTTGACAAAAATATAGCTTTTTCATTAAATACGTGATGGTTATTGTGAAATTATAAACTTACATATTTATATGCATTATTTAATAAAAAAACGGTTTAAAAGTGCAATATGTAAGCGACTTGAAATATAAAAAACTTACATGAAATGATTTGACAAATCAAGTTTTTACCATTTATTGTAAAAAATATAACTTCGTATTCATAAGCATCATTTAACTACTAACCATTGAAAGTGCAAAAATTCAACACAAAACGTAAAATGACAAACAATGGTTGGAAAATAAAAAAAACTTTATTCGTTTTTTTTTTATGAAAATAAAATATTTACTTTTCATAATCATAATTAAAAAAATACATTAACTTTTACATAATAATATGAGTCATTGTGAAACTGTAAATGATATGATCATGAAAAACCTTTAAAGAAGTGCTATAAGTGAATGAAAAACAAACAACTGACTTTTAAAAAGTATTTTTTTATAAAAAAAAACGTTAAAAGTGCAATATGAAGGCGAAAAACCTACATGATAAACAATGATTTGAGCGACAATGATTTTAATACAAATATTAAATGAATTGGTAAAATATAAATTATCTCATTCATCAGCATAATAATTAATGAATAACTGTTAAAACGTGCAAAGAGTCAAATACTTTTTTTTTTATTTAAATTATATTTAATTTATTTATATGAAAAAAAAATCATATTTTGGTCAGAAAATGTTTTGTTCTATCATATCTCATCATAAACATGTAACATTATCATGTGCAAGTGCATTCTGTTTGTGCAAATATTCTTGGTTCGAAAAACCGCGATCTCTTCGTCCTAGAAGCCTGAGACTTGCAGAATCTCATTTTCAGCAGGTAAGGAACTCATTCTTGACAGCACATAGGAGGATTTGTCAAATATGTGCTGTTGTTTCGTTTTTGATTAATTATGACTTTCTAACACATTTTCATTCATTTTTTGCAGTTTTCAACAGTTTTTATTTAATTATGATTATGAATATGAAAATTTATATTTTTGAAATAACTAATATTTATATAAAACATATCATATTTTGGTCAGAAAATGTTTTGTTTGATCGTATCGCATCATAAACATGCAAATATTTTTGGTTCGAAAAAACGCTTTCTCTTCGTCCTAGAAGCCTGAGACTTGCGGAATCGCATTTTCAGCTGATAAGAAACTCATTCTTGACAGCACATAGAAGGATTTGTCAAATATGTGCTGTTGTTCCGTTTTTGATTAATTATGACTTTCTAACACATTTTCATTCACTTTTTGCAGTTTTTATGAAATTATGATTATGAATATGAAAATTCATCTTTTTGAAATAACTAATATTTATATGAAAAATATCATATTTTGGTCAGAAAATGTTTTGTTCTATCATATCTAATTATAAACATGTTAAATGATCATGTGCAAGTGCATTCTGTTTGTGCAAATATTCTTGGTTCGAAAAAACACTTTCTTTTCGTCCTAGAAGCCTGAGACTTGCGGAATCGCATTTTCAGAAGATAAGAAGCTCATTCTTGACAGCACATAGAAGGATTTGCCAAATATGTGCTGTTGTTCGGTTTTTTATTAATTATGACCTTCTAACCCATTTTAATTCATTTTTTGCAGTTTTCAACAGTTTTTATGAAATTATGATTATGAATATGAAAATTCATATTTTTGATATAACTAAAATATTTATAAGAAAAAAAATTATATTTTGGCCAGAAAATGTTTTGTTCTATCATATCTCATCATAAACGTAAAATTGTCATGTGCAAGTGCATGTCAGTGTACACATTGAGTTGTAAGACACTTAAAGATTATTCCCCAACTTTTCTCCAGGCGTCTGCCTATTTTGATTTGGAAAGGTCCAAAACAATCCATAAGGGTGGTTTGTAAAGTCTCAAGCGTGCTGGAGGAAGATCAGCCATTTTTGGGTTCTCAGATTTAGCCTTCCACTTTCGGCATTCAATGCAGTTATGTTGGGATTTTCGAATTGCTTCACGACCTCTTAGCATCCAGACACATGGGTGACAGTTTACTATCATAGTCTTTAATGAGTAATTTGGTAGCTTGATGATGAGGGTCTAGAATAATAAGGTGAACTGTGTGGAGTTCTAAGCCTTCGGCACGACGTAGGCGTCCTCCTACCCATATAAGCTGACTGGCTTTGTCGAATTCTGGGGCTAAAGTGGGGCTAAATCTGGGGCTAAATCTACTTGTAGTGGATACGGGCTTACCAGAGTTTAGTTGTTCGTAGTCCTCTGGAAAACTGTCTTGTTGAATGTTACGAAAAAGAAGATGTTCTGCTGTCACATAGTCCTTATCTGTAGGTATACTAGGTTGATCTAAATCACTTTGATGGTGTTAAACTGTGGCTTCAACAAGGTCTTTCCAAGAATTGTACTCACTGTGATCTAAGGGCTTTGATGTTTGTATGACACCGCAGAATACTTTATCTTCAGGGGTTTTAAGGGATGGCGGGATTGGCCACTCTGATTCAGCTTGAAGTAAAAAGGGTGGACTTTGACTCCCCCTGTTAGATGTAACAAGCTCTAGTCTCTCAATCTCTTCATTATATGCAACTGCCTTCACGGAACCGCCACTCTAGGCTTCTTAAATTGGACATAACAGAGTCCTTAGAGGTACAGAGTTGTGGCATATTAGCTTTCCTTAAAAGGGGAGTTGTGTAGCAATTTACTTCACCTACCATCACCCTGGTTGTTCTGGTTTGTAACAGATCCATTGCCACTTGATCATGCTTTGATCCCGTGACTAATTTCTAATTTCTGTGTGGAATAGTATCACCTTGCCAGAGTCTCTCTACATCCCGGGATAGTTCTTCCATTTGCGGAGTGATAGAGATATGTAAACATTGTTGAGGCTGTAGCTGTTGCTGCAAAAAGCATGTTGGGCCTCTAAATGTCCAGCCTAGTCTAGTTCTGATAGCTGCTGGACCTCCAGGGGGCCCTAGGCATACAGGCTCAACGGGTGTTATAAGGTGAGGATGGTGTGCTCCTTTCAAAAGCAGGGGTTGTACTTTATCAATGGGCTGTAAAGGAATGTCCTTTGGGTGTTGGTATCTCTGCTGAAGTGTTGCAATGGGATAAGAGTGCTCAGCCAAACCTAAATGCTCGAGGTAAAGGCATTCTGGATCCAGTAACTCTGTTGGGGCTGCGATATAGAGCGCACATTAAAGGAAACTGCTGCCCCATTGAGTTTCTTATGAGTCGAATAGTACTTAATGTTAAATCCTTCTGTCCTTGTAGCCCTAGTTTCTTAGCTGCAGCTGGGAGTAACATAGTCCTTTCGGACCCGTCATCGAATACTGCATAAGTGTTCAGGGCTCGATTGTTGTGTTGTAATACAACGGGGATCACTTTCAGCAGAACATGCTTGGAACCTTTTGGCCTATCTAGATACAGGGTTTTGTTCGTGGAACTCACTAGACCGGTACTCTCTCTTTGTGGTCAGCTATTAACCTCATGAAGGATTTGAAGATGTTTCCCACTGCACAGACGACAGAACTTCTTAGGGGTACAATCTTTAGCTAAGTGAAATCATCCACATTTCCAACAACGCTTGTTGTCTTTGATCCACTTGATCATCTGATTTGTACTGATCGCCTGGAAAGTGGTACACCGACTTAAATAATGTTCGGTACAATAGCAGTATGGGCACAGAGGTCTGCTCTGTTCAGGTCTCCGTAGTTTGCCATCTCCCTCTGAGCCTAATGAGTTTAGGAGACCCACGAGAGCCTGAATTTGGAGGGCGAACAGATTAAAACTGGCTATATCTCCAGGCTCTACATTAGGGACATACATGACTTCTGCTACTTTAGTTAGGGCTAATTTAAAGGGTAGTCCATATGTATCATTAAGCATAGTCATTGTGTCTGTGTATGGCTAAGAGGAATTCAGGAATGAGTCTGCTATTAGGCGAGCCTCAGTGAACTTAAGGTGTTCTAGGAGAATCTGATACTTGAAAAGTTCAGTTGCATCGGGAGGGAGGATGTTGTCGAGGGCTAACTTTAGATGAGTGAAGTCTCTAGGGTCTGGACTGGTGAAATTTGGAATTGTTGGATGCGGGCCCTTATAGGACGTGTCCGGAGATACAACACTCTGAAGCCGAGGATATTGTAGATTAGGTAGGTAGGCATTTGTATCTACTTCTGACTTTAAGGGACTTTTAATACGTGGCATTTGGGGTCTGTGGGGGCTAGGTTGTGGAGTATAAGGCTCTGGCTCTGGCACCACTGCCTCGGGTGGTTTAAAGATAGTTCTGGGCAATGGGACTGGAGTCTGATTTACTGTTAATTTTTGCATATCCCTATAAAGGGTTTTAAATTGTCGGAGTTCCTCCAGAATGGCTGCCTTATCTTGACGGAGTTGTCTAATCTCCTTTTCCATGTCATGAATCTCTGCCTAACGGGTGTGAGGGCAACCTCGTCCTCTTGTAAAGAAGACTCCTCTTCATCACTTTCGAAAGGCTGTGTGGTGAGCCATGGTCTATCTGGTTGTATGTTAATATCCGAATGCGGAGCGCTAGTAGCTCCCGTAGTTGTGTCGATGTCATCAGTATGTGAACTTACTGTACTGAAGAGAAATACTGAAGAGAAATACTGTAATCAAGGGGTAACATACTAGATTAATCTCTCATTATGTTTTGCTGTGTATCCTCTTCTTGTTCATGTGAACACTGTGTTTAGTATTTCACCTCATAGTCTTTAAGGTGGGATGGGGGCTGAGTTCTGCGTCGTAGGTGCTGACACTCGCAGGAAGGTTGCTCTGACATCCTACTTCTGTGGTAAGCACACTTATCCGGCTCGAAGGACCAAATGTTAGGAAGTTTTTCTATCCGGCTCGAAGGACCAAATGTTAGGAAGTTTTTCCTATCTAGCTCGAAGAACTAAGGATTTTCAATATCTGGTGTGCGCTGATCAGGGGATTGTTCTCGCCCCAGCGCGTCAGTAAAAACACGGTACAGGATTCAGAACACTCAACTTTACTGGGTATAGAATAGATCGTATATGAGGTGATTCTTGCTTGTGATGTCGAATGGCCACTGATCAATGACGACTGCTGCTGGGGAGCAGTTCTGGCCTTTTATACTCTTGGTGGAGGACAGTGCAGTGTGATTTCACGGGTAGTTTGTCATTGCTTGGTAAACTGTATGTCTGCCTCTAGTGGTGAAGCGTGGAAATATACAACTGAATAGGAATCCTTTCTTACAAACCCATTAATTCACTTTGTGCAGTTTTTAATGAAATAATGATTTATTAATATGAAAATTCATATTTTTGAATTAACTATAATATTTATATGGAAAATATCATATTTTGGTCAGAAAATATTTTCTTATATCATATCTTATCAGAAACGTAAAATTATCATATAAGATAAGAAACTAAGAAACTTTTTGACAGCACATAGAAGGATTTGCCAAATATGTGCTGTTTTTTCGTTTTTTATTAATTATGACTTTCTAACCCATTTTCATTCACTTTTTGCAGTTTTTAACAGTTTTTATGAAATTTTTATTATGATTATGACAATTCATATTTTTGAAATAACTATAATATTTATGTGAAAAATTTCATATTTTGGTCAGAAAATGTTTTGTTCTATCATAATTCATCATAAACATGTAAAATTAGCATGGGCAAGTGCATTCTGTGTGTTCTAAAAAGCTTGGTTCGAAAAAAAACTTTGCGGAATCGCATTTTCAGCTGATAAGAAACTCATTATTGACAGCACATAGAAGGATTTGCCAAATAGTTGCTGTTGTTTCGTTTTTGATTGTCTTTCTAACCCATTTTTTTGCACAAAAATATTTATATGAAAAATTAAATTTTTTTGTTTGTTTTTCTTTTACCTATTGCTTTTTAAATACATTTTCATGAAATTACATATATTAATTTGAAAATTTATATTTTCATAATAACTATAATTTTTTTATATAACTGGATATGTTAGTTAAACCATGTTTCCATTTCTGTTATTGCAATTGTTATCGTTTGTTTTATGTATGAAAAAAATATATATGTCCAAAAAAACTTTTTCAGCGGTTTTTGTTTTTCGTTCACTTATTGCAATATTTAATGATTTACATTATTTAATGATACATGATTTTTTTATTCATGTAATATCAATTTATTATGTTCATTCTTAAAATGCTTATGAATTTTTTTTCTTTTTTATTTTTATGAAAAAAGGCTAACCATAATTTGTCATGACGCCTTTTTCGTTTACTTATTGCAGATTTGACCAGTTTTTAATATGAAAATTCTTTTTTTCCCAATATTAATCATATTTTTATCAAAAAAGAAATTGTTTTCAATCCACCTTTTTTCATGTAACATTTTTCGTTTACATCTTGCACTTTTTAACGTTTTTGACATTAACTTATTCTTATATATCTGAACATTCATATTTTCACAACTAATTGTTTATGATAAAGGTTAACGTATTTTTTTTAATAAAATTATGATTATGAATATGAAATTTAATATTTAAATTTTTTTTTATAAAAAAATACTTTTTTTCAAACCATTGGTTGTCATCACATTTTGCGTAAAATTTTTGCACTTTTAACGTTTTTAGTTGATGATGCTTATGAATATGAAAAGTCAAATTTTTCACAAAAACTTTATTTGTCATATCATGTTATTTAGTAACAGTTTTTCATGAAATTATTAGTATGAATAAAAAAATGTATATTTTACCAATTTATCTCATTTTTATAAAAAAACTTTATATTTTTCTCAAACCAATGTTTTTCGCTTACCTATTGCACTATATTTTCTATTAAATGATGCTTATAAATATGGAAATTCATATTTTCACTATAACTATCAAATTTTTTCATAAAAAATATTTTTGTTAAAACATGATTTGCATTGTCACTTTTTTGTTTACATTCACTATTCACTATTTTCATTTCATGCACTTTTTTAAAGGTTTTCCAATTTTAAATGATTTATATTTTTACAATTACTCATATTTTTATGGTAAAGGTTAACATGTTTTTTTTTTATGAAATTATGATTATTAGTAGGAAATTATATATTTTAATAAATACAATACATTGTTCTCACGAAACCATTGTCATATCACGTTTTGCGTTGAACTTTTGCAATTTTAATGGTTTTTAATTCAATTCAATTCAATTCATTTTTATTTGTATAGCGCTTTTAACAATGAACATTGTCTCAAAGCAGCTTTACACAGATAATGTGGTGATTAAACGTAAATATGTTCTTTGTAAGTAAGTTTGTCCCAGATGAGCAACTGTGGCAAGGAAAAACTCCCCGAGAT
The DNA here is from genome assembly GCA_039877035.1 of Silurus lanzhouensis. NCBI lineage: Eukaryota > Metazoa > Chordata > Actinopteri > Siluriformes > Siluridae > Silurus > Silurus lanzhouensis. The sequence continues at coordinate 1,998,903 of JBCEWE010000366.1, read as the reverse complement.
GGCATAAGGAAGAAACCTTGAGAGGAACCAGACTCAAGAGGGAACCCATCCTCATCTGGGTTGCACCAAATGTCCATTTGAAGCAGATATACAAAGTTGCGGGGTACAGTGATGATGTTTAGAAGCAAACTGCACTCCCGAGTCAGTGCAGCAGACCGCCGACACCAACTACAGTCCAATCCATCCTCAAAGGCACCCGTTCTACTCAGGAATTACATGGAACCACCCAAGGTGTCGATGAGAGGCCGTCCCAAGCTGCACAGAAGTGTGAAGATCCACGGAGGGGAGAGGGGCAGGAACAGTGGTCACTGGAACCTCAGGAGCATGTTTAACTTGACAGAGAGAGAGAGAGAGAGAGAGAGAGAGAGAGAGAGAGAGAGAGAGAGAGAGAGAGAGAGAGAGAGAAGAATATGGATTATTAAGTGTCCCTATTGGTGCATGAAAGTTAATGTCACTGTGCAGTTTGGACTCCGGCAAGACTCGCTATGGCAGCATAACTAAAAGGGAGAACCAGAAGGTAACACAGACATGAGGGATCTCTGGGATAAGAGACGATCCACCACACCACCGTCAACAAACCTGAGTGAACGTGTGAATGTGAGGGGACGACAGCATACAAATATACCAGTTCACCAAACACTCTATATCCATGCTCCCTCCAGATCTAAACCTTTACCTAAGAAAAATCTACTGATAAAAGGCTTGACTAAATAAATAAGTTTTCAACCTCGACTTGAACACTGAGACTGTGTCCGAGTCCCGAACACTTGTTGGAAGGCTGTTCCATAACTGTGGGGCTTTATAAGAGAAAGATCTGCCCCCTGCTGTAGTCTTCATTATTTGAGGAACCAACAGATAGCCAGCACCTTTTGATCTAAGTAGGCGTGGAGGGTCATACTGGTACAGAAGTTCACTCAGATACTGCGGTGCGAGACCGTTAAGTGCTTTATACGTCAGTAGTAATATTTTATAATCAATGCGAGATTTGATTGGGAGCCAGTGTAGACTGATTAAAACAGGGGTGATGTGGTCGTAATTCCTAGATCTAGTGAGGACTCTTGCTGCTGCATTCTGGACTAACTGAAGCTTATTTATGCACTTACTCGCACACCCAGACAGGAAAGCGTTACAGTAGTCTAATCTAGAAGTAACAAAAGCATGAACTAGTTTTTCTGCATCCTGTAACGACATCATTTTTCTAATTTTAGCAATATTTCTAAGGTGAAAGAAGGCGATCCTGGTAATATTATTCACGTGAGACTCAAAAGAAAGATTTGGGTCAATAATCACACCAAGGTCTTTGACAGCCGTACATGCTGAAACAGAAACACCATCTAGAGATGCTACGTAATCGGAAAGTTTACTTCTAGCTGCATGTGGTCCTAGTAAAAGTACTTCCGTCTAATCTGAGTTGAGCAGAAGAAAGTTATTAAGCATCCACTGTCTAATGTCCTTTACACACTTCTCAACACTGTTTAGCTGATCTCTCTCATCTGGCTTTGCTGAAATATACAGCTGTGTGTCATCAGCATAGCAATGGAAGCGAATCCCATGTTTATGAATGATTTCACCAAGAGGCAGCATATATACAGAGAAAAGCAGTGGGCCTAAGACAGATCCTTGAGGAACACCAAACTTTACCTCATAGAGTGTGGAGAACTCACCATTTACATCCACAAACTGATAGCGATTAGTCAAATAAGACCTGAGCCAAGAGAGAGCTGTTCCCTTTATTCCTACAACGTTCTCAAGTCTAGCAAGCAGTATAGTGTGATCAATGGTGTCAAAAGCTGCACTAAGGTCGAGCAAAACAAGTAAGGAGACAAAACCCTGATCAGAGGCCAATAACAGGTCATTTACCACCTTAACTAGCGCCGTCTCTGTGCTATGATGAGGCCGAAATCCTGACTGATACATTTCAAAAATGTTATTCATAAGTAGGTGTGAGCATAACTGCTGTGCTACAACCTTTTCTAAAATTTTGGATATAAAGGGGAGATTTGATATCGGTCTGTAGTTGGACAACTGACATGGGTCAAGGTCAGGTTTCTTAATAAGGGGGTGGATAACTGCCAGTTTGAAGGATTTAGGTACATAACCAGTGCTAATGGAAGAGTTAATTATTTTTAAAACAGGTTTAATTACCTCTGGAGCTATCTGTTTAAAGAAACTTGTAGGCAAGGGATCGAGAATGCAGGTTGATGATTTTGATGAGGAGATTAATGAAATTAAGTCATTCTCATTGTCCGTTATATTATATTCTCGATTGTCCGTTATAATTACACTGCTGTCTACAGGGTTACTTGTACAATAATTTGGATTTGTGTTAACCGTCTGGATTTCTTGCCTAATGTTTTCAATTTTATTATTTAAAAAGTTCATGAAATCATTACTACCTAATGATGGTGTGCATGTTAGTGCAGTGCTTTTATTCCCTGTTAATTTTGCTACCGTGCTGAATAAAAATCTAGGATTATGCTTGTTATTTTCTATGAGGGTGGAGAAATATGCTAATCTAGCAGCACTAAGAGATTTTCTATAATTTAAGAGGCTCTCCTTCCATGCTATTTGAAATACTGTTAATTTTGTTTGACGCCATTTACGTTCTAATTTTCGAGTGGTCTGTTTTAAGGTGGGCGTATGATCAGTATACCACTTTTGATCATTTTGGTCTTAAGGGGAGCTACATCATCTAGAGTGTAACGTAACATTGTTTCTAGATGCTCAGTGGCCCAGCCGAGCTCTGCGGGGTCTGACGGAGATCTATCTAATATCGTAATTTCGGGAAGATTATTAATAAAACGCGGTGCTGTAGCTGACGTGAAAGTACGCTTAACACGGTAGCGTGGTGAGGTAGAAATGCAATGACTTAGGCAAATTTTAAACGAGATTAGATAATGGTCTGAAATAGCTTCAGACTGTGGAATTATGACTAAGTTTTTTATTTTTGTTTGAATTCTTTTTATTACTTTTAACATCCTTCAGTACATCTATACACTAACACCCATAAAATAAAATAACCCCCCACCCCCTCGGCAGCATGGAAACAAAGAATAACATAATTCCTGGTTACAGAAACTTAGCAGATACAATAAAATGAGGACCCCTGCATGGCTTCCATTATGTAAAGGAGATGAAGACCGGTCTGTCATTGGGATAATGTATATGTACAGCGTAGGTAAACTAGTGGGTAGAGAAAATAGGTAAGCAAACAATAAAAAAAAAAAAATAATAATAATAATAATAATAACAACAATAATAATAATAGAGGACAAACCCACTAATCAGGTAATTCTTTCAAACGTTTAAAGTATGACAAAATGGGATCCCATTTAATATAGAATCCCTCTGCAGCTCCCCTGAGTGCGAATTTAATCTTTTCTAATTTCAAAAAGAACATTACATCCTCCAGCCAGGATGACACCGATGGAGGAAGAGGAGATTTCCAGCTCAGCAAAATTCTTCTACGGGCTAATAAGGAGATATAAGCAATAATGTTCTTTTGGGGTGTAGTTAGGGTAGTGTTTATATCGTTACTAGGAGTACCAAATATGGCTATTAACTGGCAGGGCTCCAGCGTCACGTAAGGGCCTCATTAATGGCTCTGAAAATCATTGACCAATAGTTCTCCAGTGAAGGACAGGACCAGAACATGTGTAACAGGTTGGCTGGGGAAAGGGAGCATCTATCACAGGAAGCGTCTAGACCAGGGAATATTCTGGCCAGCCGCGCCTTAGTCAAATGAACCCTATGCAGCACTTTAAATTGTATAAGTCGTAGTCTCACCGAAGAAGAGCCTCCCATCTGGATTTGATCTTATCCAAATTGTGTGTTTGAAGGGACAAAAGCTGGGAGTATAAAATAGAAATCAACCCTTTATTAGTAAAACGAGAGGTAAGATTATCCAAAGGAGAGGAGGGGGCAAGATCTGGAAAGGGTGGGAATTTGTTTTTAATAAAACTACGAATTTGAAGGTATCTGAAAAAATGATTATGTGGAAGATCATACAATCTTCTGAAATTCTCAAAACTGCTGAATAGGCCCTCAGCATACAGATCTTTAATACATTTCAAACCCGATGTTTCCCAGTATCTAAATAATAAGTCCAGCATAGAAGGTGGAAATAAATGATTTTTGTATATAGGCCCTAAAATTGATGCTGTTTGAAATTTGTAGTGATTCCGAAAATGATTAGTTGTAAATTGCGAGGTTTTCATAGGTAAAGCGGAATATACCAAAGCAGGGAGAGAAGAAAGATGACACGTTTGTGCCTCAACTAGACACCAACTTGTATCTGGGCGATGAAGCCAAAATAATATCTTTTGAATATTTGATGCCCAGTAATAATGAATAAAGCTTGGGAGGCCCAAGCCACCTGCATCACAGGGCCGCTGAAGAGTATGTTTATTTACCCTAGGAATCTTATTTTCCTAAATAAAAGAAGATATATATTGATCAATTGAGCTGAAAAAGGACTTTGGTAGAAAAACAGGTAACATTTGGAACAGGTATAAGAATTTAGGAAGAATAGTCATTTTCACAGAATGTATCCTACCCGCTAGAGTAAGGGGAAGACTGTTCCACCTGTTCAGGTCAGTTCACATTTCTTTTAATTGAACTTTAAAATTAGCTTCAAACAGGAGCGAGAAAGAACGTGTCATGTTGATCCCAAGGTATCTAAACCCGTTGGGAGAAAAACGAAAAGGTAATAGTTCTCGTTGAATTTGCAGAGCCGAATTATTAATGGGAAAAGATTCGCTTTTTTCAAAATTTAATTTGTATCCCGAAAAGGCACCAAACCGATTTAGCAAAGAGATAATTAAGGGGCTGCTGGATACCGGGTCACTAACATAAAGCAAGAGATCGTCGGCATATAAGGAGACACGGTGTTCGATGCCCCCCCTTATGATTCCATGAAACAATGTAGTGTTTTTCAAAGCTATTGAAAGAGGCTCAATCGCAATGGCAAACAGAAGTGGGGATAAGGGGCATCCCTGTCGCGTTCCCCGTGTCAGTGGAAAGAAATCTGATCGAGTATAGTTAGTCCGAATGGATGCTAAAGGAGAATGGTATAGTAGCTTGATCCAAGAAATAAAGGTATCGCCAAAGCCAAATTTTTTTAGGACTGCAAACAGATATGGCCATTCGATTCGATCAAACACCTTCTCCTCATCTAAGGAGATAACTACCTCTGGATGCGGAGAAGGGACTGGCATATACATTATGTTGGATAATCTACGAATATTAAAAAAAGATTGTCTGTTTTTAATGAATCCCGTTTGGTCATCTGAAATTATTGAAGAAAGAACGTGCTCTAAACGGAGTGCTAGTATTTTAGATAGAATTTTAGTGTCTGTATTTAAAAGTGATACAGGGCGATATGATCCACATTGTGTAGCATCTTTATCTTTTTTGAGAAGAAGTGAAATCGATGCCTGCGAGAAAGTTGGGGGTAGAGAACCTGCTCCCACAGATTCTTTAAACACTTCGAGGAGGATGGGCGCAAGCTTTGTCTTAAATTTCTTGAAAAAGTCAATCGGATAGCCATCAAGACCAGGAGATTTGCCACTTTTCATGGCCATTATAGCCACATTAATCTCTTCGAGTTCAAGGTCATGTTCTAACCTTACTAACTGATCCGTTTGCAGTGAAGGGGTATCTAAATCATTTAGGAAATTATCCATATCCCCGGGGTCTGCCGGAAATTCTGAAGTATATAGTGAGGAATAAAAAGTTTTGAAGATGTTGTTTATTTCTTTCGGATTACATGTTAAAGTTTGATTAGAGTCTTTAATCTGAGAAATAATCCGTGAAGCAGCTTGTCGTTTTAACTGGTGGGCCAAAAGACGGCTAGATTTGTCCCCGTATTCGTAGTAGAAACCACGTGTCTTCATTATTAAATGTTCTGCATGAGTAGTGGATAGAAAATTAAACTTTGTTTGCAAGTCAGCTCTTTTCTTACGTAGTTCAGCTGTTGGTGACTCGGAGTATTCTCTGTTTTTTATTTTTAATCCAAATGTTAACAACAAATCGAGAGTGTGTCCACCACTATGAGTGGGTCCTATAACATTCTGAACAATTCCAACTGAATCTAGAATGGACACAACTGCTGCTCTTAAGGAGTCTTCCTGATTATCAAAATGAATATTAAAGTCACCAACAATTAATGGTTTGTTTAAAGAAGTAGCTACATTTGTGATGAAATCTGCAAATTCTATCAGAAAATCAGTGTAGGGCCCTGGGGGTCTATAAATAATAATTAGTGGAATTAACTGACTTGACCTGCTTTCGGACACTGAATATTTTATGTTGGTGTAAAGAACTTTAAATGTTTTACATTTTTGTTTAGTCTTTTGTGTGACATTTAGATTATTATTATAAATAGCTGCTACTCCACCTCCTCTGCCATTTAGACGGGGTTGGTGTATGTAACTATACCCAGGAGGACTCGCCTCATTTAATGCTACATATTCATTCGATTTAATCCATGTTTTTTTATGAAATTATAAGTTTTTAGTTAAATGATTCTAATGAAAAGTCATATTTTTCACAATAAATTTTATAAACTTGATTTGTCATATCATGTTATTTTATTGAATTATTTAAATTTTTCAACAGTTTTACATTAAATTATTCCTTTGTATATAAAAATTCATATTTTACCAATTTATTTCATATTCATATGAAAATAGTCATATTTTTGCCAAGCATGGTTTTTATGAAAATATGCTTCTGTATATGAAAATGTATAGTTTACTTATTAATTGCATATTTATGTAAAACGTCATAATTGTGTAAAAAAAAATGGTTTGTTGTAAAAGTGTTTCATTTACATATTACACTTTTTACAGTTTTTCTCAAATGCTAAAACACATTTCACAAACGTTTCCTCCATGTTCCCCAATGTCTAAACACAACACCCTTTTCTAAAGCTACATAAACACAACCACACCTTCTCACTTCAAAACTCAAACTTTCACACCAAAAGAGCAGCTCGAAGCTTTCAAAAATGTAAACACTATACACATCATTACACACTACAGCAAAACAATTGAAAACACAATGCTCAATTTGTGAGAAGGTTCTTTGTTTCATAACTGCCAATGCATATTTTTGAAACTTTACAGTAATGGATGTTCTTAGATCTCTGCAGAGGATTAGGCCTTTAGATTTGAGAGTTTCATATGAAGAGTATAAATCTATAGTAAATTCTGCATGTACAGTACTGTAACACAACTCAATGCAAAAACAGAATCTATTGCACACAACAGTACTCTTGAAAACATGATCAGGATGTAAAGTTTTTTTATTTACTTTATTCACACCACACACACCACAATCACTGTGCGGCATCATGTCGCTAAGCTGCATCGGGCCACATCACCTCATCCACATCACAGGCTATATTGTCTCTTGCCAGGCACCGCGGGATAAACGCCCTGGAATGGCGAATCCATCCTTGGAAGGCCTCCACTGGGATGTCAACACAGGCCAGCTCCATTGCCCTTAGGAGGTTCTCTCTAGTGTATGGTTGTCTGTCATAAACCTTCCATCTCCATGATGAGAAGAACTCCTCTATAGAGTTCAGAAAAGGGGAGTAGAGTGGCAGACAGACATTTAAAAAGTGGTTACTGTTGGTGGTGAACCACTCTCTGATTTGGTTTGTTTTGTGGAAGCGTACATTGTCCCAAATGATCACATAAATTTGATGTGCGGGCCCAGGATGGTGTTGTTGGCGGTCCAGGAGGATGTTTTTTAGCTCTTCTAGGAAGGTGAGGAGACATTGGGTGTTGTAAGACCCAAGGACAGCATGCCGGTGGACAAGCCCCTCCAAACCCATGGCCGCACAAAGAATAATATTACCCCCCCGTTGGCCAGGAACCTCAGTACCGCCTCTTTGCCTTTGTTTCTGCAGGTTGAAGCCAGGTACTCATGAGGTCTGGCCATCGTGTCCAACTGTAATATCCTCTGTAAAAATGTGAAAGTGCACAGGTGTTCAGAACAACAGTCAATCAGGTAACACAGTATTGTCCAGAAGTAATGTAGGCCACTGAGCAACACAGTATGTCCACTAACTGTACTGTGAACATGGATGTATACTTACTTGCACATACTCGTAACGTAGATCTTTGTGTCGCGCAGAGTTGCACTCAAAGGGAACCCTATAGACCTGTTTTATCCGCATCTTTTGGCGCCGGAGAACTCGGTCTATTGTGCCAAGCTGACATCATCAATGCTCTTAAAGTTGACATTATCGGCAATGACTTTGTCTCTGATCTCCTGGAGTCTGAGTTGTTCTCACGAACCATATCCACAATGAGGGTTTCTTGTGCCACTGTAAATATGGCAACCCTCCCACCTCTATGTGGCATTCTTTCAACTCTAAAGAAAGAAACATGTGTTGTCAGTTTTACAATACAGTAACAACTGATTTGAAACCAATAGACTACTTTCACAGGCTTGTAAAATTGTATTGTGACAAAGAAAGCAATAGAGTACAATACCTGTTGTGTTGTCTGAATGCCCTGATAATGGTGGCCACGGTGAACCTACTCAGGTTTGGACGGACTCGTAGTCCTGCTTCAGCCATTGTCATGCCATGGACAATGACATTGCTCGCATCTCGTCCGTAATGATGGTGCGAGGTTGTCTTGCTCTCCCTCCTCTCCCTTGTTGGCCTGCTCCTCTTCCTCCTCTGATTTGAACTCCTCTCCCTTGTTGGCCTGCTCCTCTTCCTCCTCTGATTTGAACTCCTCTTCCTTGTTGGCCTGCTCCTCTTCCTCCTCTGATTTGAACTCCTCTTCCTCGTTGGCCTGCTCCTCTTCCTCCACTGATTTGAACTCCTCTTCCTCGTTGGCCTGCTTCTCTTCTTCCATGGCCAGCTCTTCTCCCTCCTCTGACTCGAATTCCTCTTCCCCTGACTCTGCCTTCATCCAATGTGTTTGTTTGGAATCTTCAGCAAACTGTGCACTCTGAACTTGCTTTTGTACATGTGGTCACAGCATTAGCAACAAGTGTCTTCAATTTTGTGTTGTTGTGTGTAATGAATGACGCCAGGTGTGTTCATTGTGTTCAAATATTGCTGACTGTGGCAAGCATTTTGCATCACATGAGCTTTCATTTGAGAATATGAACAGAGTTCTTTTGCAACTTGTGTTTTAGCAAAAAAAAAATGTGTTAAGATTTACGAGAACAGAGGATTGTGTTTTGTGAATTGTGTCTTCATGTGAAATGTGTTTATGATATTGGAAAATGATGGCTAGATTTAGTAAATGTGTTTAGACAACTGGTCATTTGGTTTAGAGGATTGGCTTTTGTGTTTTAGCATTTGAGAAAAACTGTAATGGTTTTTAATGCAATTATGTGTCATTTGTGTAATTGAATTGTCATATAACATTTTGCAACGAATATTTGCACTTTCAACAGTTTTTAGTTAGATGATGCTTATGAATATGAAAAGTCATAATTTCACAATAACTTTTGACATAGTACATTTATCTGTGAAGTTTTCCATGAAATTATTCCTTTTAATATGAAAATTAATATTTTACCAATTAATTTTATATTTATATTAGAAAAGTAATATTTATGTCAAAACATGGTGTTTCATGAAAATAAATGACCATTTATATTTTCACGTTAATGTGTTAAAACTTGATTTGTCATATCAGGTTTTTCATTGAATTTGTGCACTTTTTAACAGTTTTTCATTAAATTATTTGGATGAATATGAAAATGTAAATTTCCCAATTAATTTCATATTTCTATTAAAAAAAATTCAATTTTTCTTAGCCCATGGTTCTTAATGTAAGCTTTTGCTTACATATTGAACTTTTTTAATGTTTTTTCATTAAATGATGATTATGAATAAGAAAATGTATATTTTTGTATCACATTTTTAATAAAAGAGTAATATTTTTGTCAAAACTTGATTTGTATAGTCACTTTATTGTTCTGCATTCACTTATGGCACTTTTTCAAAAGTTTTCCAATTATATTCCATATCATTTTTCTTTAACAATATCTCATTTTAATGATGAAGGTTAACTGATTTTTTAAATTAAATTATGATTATGAATATGAAATTTAATTTTTTTTATAAAAACAATAAATATTTAATAAAAGAGTAATTGTTTTTTCAAACTATTGTTTGACCACGTTTTGCGTTGAATTTTTGCACCTTCAACAGTTTTTAGTAAAATTATCCTTATTGTCAGGAATCCGCCTGCCACGCCTCCTTCAGAGGCTGCCTTTGCCGCTGCGCGCTCCCAACCGCGCAGCGCAAATCGCACACAGCTGAAGCACATTATCCTCTCATCTCCTGCCACCATATAAACCACTCACTCACCCACATTCCGGGTCCGTTATTGAACGTTCGTGCGTGGTCACGTATGTGTGGTCACGTATGTGTGGTCACGTATGTGTGGTCACGTATGTGTGGTCACGTATGTGTGGTCACGTATGTGCTTCTCCCGCTGCGTGCCGTCTTCACCCGGACTCCTCGCTCACTCCACGGCCGCGTTTGGCTTCCCCGGCGCACCTCGGACTCCCGACGCTTCCCCGTCGCTTCCCTCCGTGCCGCGCCTCATCCATACCGCACCGTGGGTAATACATTTGAACTGCCGTTTGCCGGATTGTCCCGAACTGCACGGGTGTTTTGTGTTGGCTCTGCCTTGGTTCTAATAAAGTTTCTGTTTGCCGTTACTCCGGCTTCCGCCTCTGTGCCACGCCTAACACTTATGAATATGAAAAGTCATAATTTCACATTATCTTGTAAAAACTTGATTTGTCATATCATATTTTTTAATTGAATTGTTGCACTTTTTTTTTTAGTTTTTTTCATGAAATTATTCCTTTCAATATAAAAATTAATATTTGTCCAATTAATTTCGTATTTATATAAAAAGTCATATTTATGTCAAACCATGGTATTTCATGAAATCTCTTTTATTCACATTACACTTTCAACGATTTATTTGTGAAATTATGAATGTGAATATGAACATTCATATTTGCACAATAACTTGTAAAAAATTGTCATTTCACGTTTTTTATTGAATTTCTTCACTTTTTAACAATTTTTCATGAAATTATACTGATGAACATGAGAATTAACATTTTAGTAATAATTAATTTTTTATTATAAAAAGGTATTTTTTGCTCAAACCATGTTTTTTCATGTAGGTTTTTCGCTTACATGCTGCACTTTTTTTCATTAATTGATGCTTATGAATATGAACATATATATTTTCATTTTAACTATTGAATTATTTATGAAAATGTCACCATTTTTTGTCAAACATGATTTGCATGGTCACTTTTTTTATTTTTGATTCAATTATGGCACATTTTTAAAGGTTTACATGATTATATGATTTATTTTTTACAATTACTCATAGTTTTATGGTAAAGGTTAACGTGTTTTTATGAAATTCTGATTTTGTAATAGGAAATGATATATTTTAATAAAAACAATCCATCTTTGTCCATCACTTGTAATGTTTTTAGTTAAATGATGCTAATGAATATGAAAAGTCATATTTTTCACAACAGATTTTAAAAACATGATTTTTCATATCACGTTTCTTTATGAAATTATTTAACTTTTTTTTTTTAATTTTTTTGATTATTTTTATTGAGGAAGGAACAGAGGAAAGCACAATAACAAACAACAATAACATTAGGCGATAGCCAATCGACAGTATTTTCCACATTTCCTGTCCCCACCCCCTTTTCTTCTTTTTTTTTCTCCCCCCCACCCCTACAATTTTTTCAACAACCCCCCCCCCCCCCACCCCCCCAAAAAAAACAAAAAAAACCCCAAAAACAAACAAACAAACAAACAAACAAACAAAAAACAACAACAAAAAACCCCACTCAGTTATGACAGCTTAACCTTGCTGTAATGAAGTCTGTGTAGGACCTTGAACTGAATCAAGCCTAAACGAGTGCAGGAGGTCGTCCCATTCACCCTGAATAATGCATTTTTCCTCTGATATGTCCACTCCCAAATCCCTTTTCCATTCTGCATGGATCTTGTTCAGATCTATATTTTTTACTGACATTAAAGTGTCATACACTTCGGAAATTACTCCCCTCAAGTGTATTGAAATATTTAGAATTTAGAATATTTAGATCTCTATGGAGAAGTCTCTAAAACCAAAACACTGTCTGAATTGAAACCAGATCCTGAGGGTATTTGCTACAACTGGGCATTGCGTATATGATGAAATACGAAGGGGCATTTTGGATTAAGCTAAAGCTGGGAGGGATGAAGAGGTACAAGAATGCGCCTCTGAAATGCACCACACATCATTGGGGTCCTGAAGCCAATAGAGTACTTTTGAAATATTTGCAGCCCAATAATAGCATTTGAAATTAGGTAGTGCTAATACCCCTTGAATTTTTTGTCTTTGGAGGATTTCCTTCCGAATCCTAGGTGTTTTTCCTCCCCAAATAAATGATAAAAGTAGACTGTCTAAGTTCTGAAAAAAGGATTTAGGTAAAAAGACTAGGACACACTGAAACAAGTACAAGAGCCTCGGTAGAATGTTAATTTTTACACAATTAATTCTTCCTGCAAGAGAAAGAAACAGCAGATTCCATTTTTTGAGATCAAGTTTTAACTTGTCAATTAAAGAAGCAAAGTTTTCTTTGTAAAGGTTAGAAAAACCCTGCGAGATATTTATCCCTAAGTATTTAAAACCTGATACAGACAATTAAAACGGTATATCATTCCCTGAAATTTGGAGGCCCCTACTGTTCACGGGGAAACAAACACTTTTTGAGAAATTTAATCTATAACCTGAGAATTCACCAAATTAATCCAAAATCTTAACTACTTGTTGAATACCTACAATCGGGTCCTAAAGATACAACAACATTTCATCAGCATACAAAGATACCCTATGTTCTATGTTTCTACTGCTAATGCCAGTAAAATGCTTCGAGCAATTCAACGCTATGGATAGGGGTTCGATGGCTAAAGTAAAAAGTAAAGGGCTAAGAGGGCACCCTTGTTTCGTACCCTTTGATAGAGGAAAAGACTTTGAACGTACCCCATTTGTAATTATCGATGCCACAGGAGATAAGTATAGTAACTTAACCAGTGAGAGAAAGTATGTTCCAAAGACAAATCTTTCCAGCACCGAGAATACATACTTCCAATCAACCTTGTCAAACGCTTTTTCGGCGTCTAGTGAAATAACAACCTGAGGTATGGGGCCCTGAGCAAGTTTAGATGAATGGATTACCCCCAGCAATCTCTGAATATTACTAAAAGAATGACGACCTCTGACAAAACCTGTTTGGTCGCCAGAAATTAAATTCCCTATTACTGTATCTAAACGTAATGCAAGGATTTTTGACAAGATTTTAGTATCAGCATTAAGGAGTGATATTGGCCTCTAAGAATTACATTTTACGGGATCTTTGCCAGGTTTTAACAATTGAATTATGTTTGCTTCATTCAAAGTTTGCGGCAAGCTTCCCCTTACAAAAGAGTCCTCAAACATATCAAGAAGAATAGGGGCTAATTTGGTTGCAAAATTTTTGTAAAAATCTATAGGGTAGCCATCTGGGCCAGGGTTTTTTTTATTCTGCATTAATGAAATAGCATTTAGAATTTCCTCCATTTGTGCATTTCCCTCCAAAGATGTTTTCTGCACTGAATCAAGAGTGGGTATATCTATACCGCCCAAAAATTCCAGCATTCCAGAGTTTAATGTAGGGCTTTCAGAAGCATATAAATCTAAAAAGTAGTTCCTAAAGGTTGTATTAATTTCAATGGTATTAACGATTAAAACATCATCACTGTTTTGAATTCGAGGTATAATTTGAGAGGCAGCTTTAGATTTTGATTGGTAGGCTAAAAGTCGACCTGCCTTTTCCCCATGTTTATATGTATACCCTCTAGCACGTAATAAGCACCATTCAGTTTTATTTGTTGAGAGCAGGTTATATTGGACTTGAAGGCTCAACCTTTCCTTATAAAGTTCTAATGAGGGAGACACAGAATAGAGGCAGTCCAGTCTCCTAATAGAGTCAATTAAATTGTCTAATTTTTGTTTACGCTTTTTATTTAGAGTTGAAGTATATAAGATTATTTCCCCACTTATGACTACTTTCAGTGTTTCCCACAATGTAGATGCTGATATAGATTCTGATCTGTTATGCAGTAAGAAGTTATCTATGGCCGTAGTTACGAATCTACAAAATTCAGGGTCTGATAACAAGGACGTATTTAGTCTCCACAGAGGCCGTTCGTTTTACCTCAGATTGCAAACAAGATCTAATTGCACAGGAGCATGATCTGATTCCACAATAGGTAAATAATCGATTTGTTCAACAGAAGGAAGGAGAGATTTATCTATAAAGAAGTAATCAATTCTTGAATAGGAGTATGCTTTGCTGCGTGGAAACAGAAATCGCCACGGATCAACGGCTCCCACTTGATCAAAGAATGTGGATAAGGCTTGGGCCATCTTAGAACGGAATAATAACCTGGGGTTGGAACGATCGATTTGTGGATCTATAACAATATTCAAGTCACCACCAAATATCATGCGATGGGAGCTAAGATCTGGCAGAATAGAAACAAGCTTATTAATAAAACTTACATCGTCCCAGTTGGGGGCATATACGTTAACTAATAAGACAGGAACATGATACAAACTCCCAGAGACTATAACATATCTACCCTGAGGATCCATAATAAAAGCAGAGACCGTAAATTGAATGTTTTCGTGTATCAAAATGGCAGTGCCCCGTGCCTTAGAGTCAAAATTAGAGTGAAAAATCTGTCCCACCCACAATTTCCTGAGTCTAAAGTGATCGCTAATACGTAGGTGTGTCTCCTGTAGGAATATTATTTCAGATTTTAATTTTCTTAAATATGCCAAAATCCTGCTCCTTTTGGTTGGGCCATTTAGGCCTTTTACATTCCAGCTAACAAATCTAACTTTCGACCCCCCAGGAAATTTAGATAAATCGGCCTTATTCACCATGTGAAAACATAAATTTAAACAGGTAAAAACAGCACAGAGATGTAGTCAGCAATACAAGTTTCCTCACTGTTAAGAACTTCTGAAGACATAACATAAAACAAAACTTCTTGTAATAAACAAAACACAAAACCAAACCTCCCATAATACTCCCTAAGCTTGTTTCCCCAACTGAAACAAGCAGCAGCAACCCGTTTAACTCACACGGCTCCTGGTTATCCCTACTCTACCACTTAAACTACTTGAGGAGCCCAAACCACTAATATATACATGAAGTACAGCATAGCGTCACTACAATGAGTCGTGCAGCTTAAACTACAAGGCGTTAAACAGAAACAAATGCAAAAATTCTGTCTCTTCTTGGCGATTTAAATGACCACATCCCCGAGTGTTTTGCAGCCTGTTAGCCAAAGCCAGTTTTTAATCTTGTGCATGAACGCGTTGTCTGTAAAAAGTCTCAGCAGCTGTAGGTGAATCAAATGTGTGTGTTTCTTCCCCGAACTTCACTCGGAGACGGGCAGGATACAAAAGTTGAAACTTTATGCCTTTCTCATAGAGGGACTGTTTAACATCTTTGAATCCGGCACGTTTCTTTGCTAAGGCTGCGCTCAGATCCGGGTACAGCCTCAGTGACACTCCGTTGTATTTAATATCATGTCGCCTGGCCCAGTGCAGTGCCCTCTCCTTTTCCTGAAATCGGTGAAAGCAGACAATGAATGGTCTTGGAGATTGTCCTGCACCCGGTCCGGGGCGAAGCGCGCGATGTGCACGCTCAAGTTCAGGAGGACTGTCAAACACGCTCTCCATAGTTTCTTTAAGCAACGCAGATACGAATTTAACGGGGTCTTTTCCATCTTCACTGCCTTCCGGAATGTTAATAATACGCAGGTTAACCCTTCTGGATCTGTTCTCAAGATCATCAATTTGGTCAAGAAGAGATAAATTTTGCGTTTTCAAGGCTGTAATCGTCGCTTCCACTGCGACCAGCCTTTCAAAGTTTTCACCAGCTTATACTTCAGTGGACTTGAGTCGATGCTGAAACGAGTTTACTGTTTCCCTTAACGTGTCAAGTGAGGCTTGCAACGGCTGGATTGAATCATGAATCAAGCTTGCCATGTCCTCTTTTAAACTGGCCCGTTGTTTTGCCAGTTCGGAGATTAGCTGACTCATTGACAAATTGTCTGTGTTGTCTTTAACAGGTGAACCCTTGCTGTTAGCGGTTCCGTTAGACGCCATGATTGCTAACTTGCCCGCCATAGTAGCACCTGAACGTGTTGCTGGTGCAGTACCTTGCTTCTGCTTCAAGTTGCTCATTTCTCTTCCCGAATTGAGTGTAGATCTTATATTTGACGTCGTTAAGCAATTAGATAAAAAAAAGAAGACGCTTTAACAGGTTTGAAAGAAAAAGTGGTTGAGAGGTCCTCGTCCCCGCTGCCCTCTCTCACATCGCCAAAACCGGAAGTCAAATTATTTCACTTTTTTTTTTTAAAGTTTTTCATTAAATTATTCCTTTGTATATAAAAATTTATATTTTACCAATTTATTTCATATTCATATTAAAATAATCATATTTTTGCAAAACATAGTTATCATGAAACCTTTTTCATTCACTTATTGCACTTTTTCAATGGTTTTGCATGAAAATATGCTTCTGTATATGAACATTTATAGTTTACTAATTATTTGCATATTAATGTAAACGTCATAATTGTGTCAAACAATGGTTTGTCATGTGAAAGTTTTTTGTTTACGTATTGCACTTTTTAATGGTTTATAATGCAACTATGCTATAAAAATCCATATTTTCACAATAACTCAATAACTAACTTTATAAAAGTTAGTTTTTTATAAAATTATGGTTGTGAATATGAAATGTAATATTTTAATAAAAAAAAAATTTTTTAAATAAAAGAAAGTCATATTTGTTTCAAATCTTTGTTTGTCCTAACAGTTTTCACGATGAACATTTGCACTTTTGTTAGATTTTTTATCATGCCCAAACTTATTTCTTGGAGAGGTTTTCCATATGAAATATATCTCACAGTGGACATGCATCTACGATGACAATTTCAGACCCCTCCATGAAGTTGGAGAACTTGCAAAATAGCAGGGTGTTCAAATACTTATTTTCCTCACTGTATATATATATATATATATATATATATATATATATATATATATATATATATATATATATATATATATACACACAGTGAGGAAAATAAGTATTTGTAACAAATACTTATTACAAATACTTATGTACAAATACTTGTTCAAATACTTATTTTCCTCACTGTATATATATATATATATATATATATATTTGCAAGTTCTCCAACTTAGAAATCATGGAGGGGTCTGAAATTGTCATCGTAGGTGCATGTCCACTGTGAGAGACATAATCTAAAAAAAGAAATTCAGAAATCACAATGTATGATTTTTTAACTATTTATTTGTATGATACAGCTGCAAATAAGTATTTGAACACCTGAGAAAGTCAATGTTAATATTTGGTACAGTAGCCTTTGTTTGCAATTACAGAGGTCAAACGTTTCCTGTAGTTTATCACCAGGTTTGCACACACTGCAGGAGGGATTTTGGCCCACTACTTCACACAGATCTTCTCTAGATCAGTCAGGTTTCTGGCCTGTCGCTGAGAAACACGGAGTTTGAGCTCCCTCCAAAGATTCTCTATTGGGTTTAGGTCTGGAGACTGGCTAGGCCACGCCAGAACCATGATATGCTTCTTACAGAGCCACTCCTTGGTTATCCTGGCTGTGTGCTTCGGGTCATTGTCATGTTGGAAGACCCAGCCTCGACCCATCTTTAATGCTCTAACTGAGGGAAGGAGGTTGTTCCCCAAAATCTCGCAATACATGGCCCTGGTCATCCTCTCCTTAATACAGTGCAGTTGCCCTGTCCCATGTGCAGAAAAACACCCCCAACACATGATGCTACCACCCTCATGCTTCGCAGTAGGGATGGTGTTCTTGGGATGGTACTCATAATTCTTCTTCCTACAAACACGTTTAGTGGAATTATGACCCAAAAGATCTATTTTGGTCTCATCTGACCACATAGCCAATTTCAATCAATTATGATTTAGCATCACACACCAATAAAATTGGATGTGCTTTCCTGGGAACTGGATCGGTGATATAAACTGCAAATGAAAAGATAAAGACTAAACAAAAACAGATTTAATTTCAATTTGTCCCTACATGCATATACTCCTTCATCATTACCACTCCAATCAAAGCCTTTATGGCCTGTCTTGCCATCGTCATCAAACATGGAAACATACAAAGTACAATAACAAAAATCAATAAAAGAATCAATCCTAAAACAAAATAGTGTTAAATTCTTAATCTTCTCAAAAAACTTTGTCGGCAGTTATTTCATCTTCTCCAAGACATCATGAGACAATTGTTACTCAGTGCTTTCTGGACCTTTCAGCATATGAACACATTGTGTGTATCATCGGTTGGCAGTTTAGAATCATTCTCCCATGCTGCTTTAAAACTCACCACAAAGGCAGACGGCGTTTCTTTAAAACCCTGCTTAGTTTTAGCTGCATGTGAAATGTCACGCTTGGATGCTATTCTGTTATCCAGAAAATCCTTTAACTCATTATACATTTGCATTACATTGGCATTGTTTTCCCAAAAGATCTAGTGACGGTTCATGGCCATGCCCACGCCTGTAATGGCATCATTAACTCGCGTGAGGGTCGGGCATTTTTCTATGATCAATTCTTCTGTAACATCATCTACCAAAGTACGCAAAAGAATAGTTCTAAAATCAGAGCCCGTTAAATGTGCATACCGAGTGTGGCTTTTTAAGATCTGTATATATTTTGTGGGGTTAGTTGTAATAGGAAGACTCCTACATATAGCATCAATATCACTAGCTTTCGCTGGTCTAACATGTTTTTTATTTCGCTCCCGTACAAATGCAAAAGCGGGTTGTAAAGACGTAGCAACAGGCAGTGCAGGATAAAGACCAGGGCTAGTAGACGGTGTCGAATTGTATGGTGGAGGCGATTGTTTCTTATTCCAAGAGCATTTAGAAGCATTGACTCTTTCTAGACCTTTGTCCCAGTACTTCTTCATATTTACCCATTTATCATAGGACTCACGCATATAAGGGTAGTCCCAATTCAGATCGCCCCATCCACCGTTCACTATAGAATATGCATTTTCCATATCGTGGGTCTTAAATGACCCATGTCTAGGAAAATTATCTACCTGCGACATGCATTCACTCCATCCTGCCAAATAAGGATTAGTCCAGTAACTGGCACTATTCCTATACATCCAATCTTTGGGATTTTCTTCCGGCAATGGTCAAGAAATGTCATGACCCATCTTCTTAACACAGAACAAAGAACAGACACACAACACTTAACACTCAGACAATACACACAACACTAGGCACCAGGGGAATTCCAGTTTTCAAACAAAAAGGTAATCCAGTCTCTCCAATTGAATCACAAATTTTGTAAGTTAGAAGAAAAAAATTTACTATAAAGCCAAAACAAGATCGAAGTCTTTTGAAAATTTTGAAAGTCTTTTCAAAATGTCCCTTTTTCTTAAGTTCCTTTTCTGTTTTCTCTCTCTCTCTTTTTTTTAATCAATTCATTTATTCATTTATCTATTTTTTTCGGGAATATAAAAATGATCGTGGATTCTTTTGGATACTTCAGACAATATCGCCTATATTAAACAGACCGTAAAAAACGTCTTCTAATCCTGCATCTTACGTCTAAGGTGAGGAAAACATTGTCACGACGGAATCATCCCACCAAAGGAAATTGTTATCGTTAATTAAACAATTAATGCATAACCAAGACACGAACACACATGCAGCGCTATTGGCTGGCAAATGGGACAATCCCCGCAAACAAGTAAGTATCCTAAAACTTACCATGATGCGTGATCTTCCTTTGGATATTGCCGGAAAGTATCCCAATTCTGACACCAAAACTGTTAGATTTTTTATCATGCCCAAACGAAACTTAATTCTTAAAGAGGTTTTCCATACAACCTGCGATGCCCGTAGTGCCTTTCTGATCAGGGAATAATCACACAGCACACAGCAAATGCTCTTCCTCGGTTTATTGCAGGCAGCAGACACGTTTATATATACACATTGGAGAGAAAGCTGACCTAAAGTTGTTTCCTGTTTAGACAAGAGGATATACTAGCCGGAGATGTGTGAGACCAGATAAAGACTCCCTGTATACCTTACATACTAACATCTTAAATATTCTATAGACACTGAACAGACAAAGAAATGTGTGCAAAGCATTGTGAGAACCGTCTTAACACTAACAGAGATGTAGATGGAAAAATTGTTTTGCCTAAACTAGCTTTAATAATTTCATAAACAAATGTTTACTTTTTCATAAAAATGAGTTTTTGTGAAAATATGAATTTTTATATTCATAAGCATCATTTCATTAAAAACCATTAAAAAGTGCAATACGTACATGAAAAACTTTCACATCACAAACCATGATTTGTATAATGAATAATCATATTTAGTTGGTATTATTAGAGATGTAGATGGAAAAATTGCTCTGCCTAAACTAGCTTTAATAGAGTTGGATAGAGTTTGTATATTATTAAGTAATATACAAAATTGATTGTTTTTATTAAAATATTAAATGTCATATTCATAACCATTATTTGATTAAAAAAATAACTTTTTCATTAAAATGTTATTGTGAAAATTTTAATTTTCATATTCATTTAACTAAAAACCATTGAAAGAGCAAAAAATCTATGCAAAACGTGATGACAAACAATGGTTTGAAAGAAATCTGACTTTCATTTATAAAAAGTTTTTTATTGTTTTTATTAAAATATTACATTTTACACTCATAACCAAAAAAGTGCAATCAATAAAGAAAAAGGTTTCATGATATATCATGTTTTGACATATAAATGACTTTTCTATTATAAATATGAAATTAATAGGTAAAATGTGAATTTTCATATTCATTGGAATAATTTCATGAAAACTAAAAAAAAAAAAAAAAGTTTAAAAATTCAATGAAAAACGATATGACAAATCAAGCATTAATAACTAAAAACCATTAAAAATGTGATGACAAACAATGGTTTGACAAAAATGTGAATTTCTTCTATAAAAAAGTTTTTTTTATTCTTTTTATTAAAATATTACATTTTATACTCATAACCATAATTTCACTAAGAAATGCAGGAAGGCTATACAGTCTGCTCCAGCTCTAGGTCTTCCGAATTATGTTAGGCCTTTTCACGTTTATTTACAGGGACGTGGTGGTACAGATTCTAGTCCAGGAACATGGTGACAGATTTCGCCCTGTTGCGTATCTTTCCAAATCTTTAGACAACATAGTACAAGGGTTGCCCTCATGCTTGCATGCAGTGGCTGCTGATGGTCTGATGGTCCAGGATGCTGAGAAAACGGTGCTGTCATATTCTTTGACAGCTATTGTACATAACCTCAACAAACAAGATATGACAGCATGACATAGATCTGTTTATGAAATCACTCTCTTGGCAACGTAACCATTAAGCCTTCTTCTCAGCCGCATTCCGCTGTAGTAATGCTGCGTGATCTGATAGACTTTATTGACTTAAATGGTTTTGACAATGCACACGATTGCCTTATACACATTGAACAAGAGATCTCTTGTAGGCCCGATCTTTTAGATACGGCCATGGAAGAGGGAGATTGCCTATATGTAGATAGATTGTGTTCAAAACCCTATGATGTGTATTTATGTGGATATGCGGTTGTAATATTACCTGATGAAATAGTTGTAGTTAAACCATTACCATACACATCTGCACAAGCTGCAGAGTTGGTCGCACTTACAAGAGCATGTCAGTTTTCTGAAGGTAAAGTAGTGACTATATACACTGATTCTAAGTATGCTTTTGAGGTTGTGCCCGATTTTGCCGAAACATGAAAGCGCAGACACTTTAAAACAGCTGATGAAAAGCCTATAGCACATTTTAATCTCATAGGCGACCTCTTAAATGCTGTTCAACTCCCTGCTAAAATGGCCATAGTTAAGGTTAAAGGACATGCCGCAGGTGATTCAGTGGAAATTCGGGGAAACACGTTAGCGGATAAAGTAGCTAAGGAAGCAGCAAAACAACCAGTAGATTTGGACACAATACATACAAATTCTGAGATCCGATGATGACACATATCTCCAATATACCAGATATTGACCTAAAAATATACTTCAGAGTCAGCCTACTGAGGAGGACATAAAGTATTGGGCTTCTAAACATTGTAAATCATAATCAGCTGGTATTATTAGAGATGTAGATGGAAAAATTGCTCTGCCTAAACTAGCTTTAATAGAGTTGGTGAAGCATTACCATGGGACGTCAAACATTAGCATAGCTAAAGTCACACATGCTATAAACTCATCATACTGTATTGCTGATGTAGCTAAAACAACAAAGCTAGTGTTAGATTCATGTTTGACTTGTGCCAAAACTAACATAAATTGACCTGTATGACATGATGCCCTTACTTTTCCTGAGCAACCTTTCCAACACCTACAGAGAGATTTCACACATATGCCACCAGTAGGAAATTTGAGAAACCTGTTGGTTATAGTTGACAGATTCAGTAAGTGGACAGATGCATTTGGGTGACAGGGAACACTAAAAAAGTTGTAAAAATATTAATGAAAGAGATTATCTCTAGGTTTGGTATTCCTAGTGTGATTGAAATTGATGACGGCACACCTTTTGCTTCTAAATGTAGCCAGGCAAGAGCCTATCAGTATGGGTGTGGTTGGCTAATTATTCCAAGACTTTTTAAGCACGCACTGGGCAAGAGGCCTCGAAATGTGGGCCTTGTTTTAAAAGCACATGGGGATATAGTGTTGCTTTGTTTGGTTGTGTTTGAATTCACCCCAGAGGAGGTAGGCCAAGTTTGTTACTTTAGTTTGTTTAATTTGTTTATTTAGAGGGATTTATTTTGATTGTATGGGAAAATTGTTTTCATATATTTAGATGCAGATAAATTGAGCAATGCTGACTGTGTATGTTGACAGCTGCTGGTGTAGGTAAATATATGGGCTTTGTCTTATTTTTTTTTAAATAAGATGGCATGAAATATTTCAATAAAATTAGTGTGCAGTTGGGAACCATGGTTTTAAATGTTGTGTTTTAAAGCATATGATATTGTTTTATTTTTGTTTTTCTGTTTTAGATTTAAGTCAATTGCTGTTTCTACGTGTTGTTTTTGTTTGGTCCCCTGGTTGGCCGGTATCAGGAGTGTGCTGCATGGTGGCAGCACGTGTATCGTGTGAATTGTTTGTGTACGAGTCCGGTTGGCTGGGGCTTTGTTTTTTTTTTTTTTTTTTTTTCTCTCTATTTCTATTGACACCTTCCCAGCTTTATGTTGCCAGCTCAATTCATGGTGCTTGTTTTCTGTGTGGGTGTGTGCATCCCTCTGTGTATGGGATTTAAGTATGCTGTTTTTTTTTGTAGTTATGAGTGAAGGGTTATGTTTTGAGTTGTGTGTTATCATTTGAATTGTGGTTATTTCTTTTCAGTGTTTAATGCAAGAGGGATGTCCCCCTATGCCTTAAAGGTTCGCCACACGCACCGAAATCAGCTATTATGGCGAGAGATTTGAACTGGCCGTTTAACCTCTTTGAGAGCTGGGACCAATTTTGGATGAGTTACTTCTATAAATTATTTTATGGTTGTGTTTTGATTGTTGTGTATATTATTTGCTGTCCTATTTTTGTACCTTGAGTGATTTGAAGGGTTTTGTTGTTGGCAGAGGTGGGAAGTAATGGAGTACAAATACTTCGTTACTGTACTTAAGTAGATTTTTTCGGTATCAGTACTTTACTCCACTATTTATTTTTCAGACAACTTTTTACTTTTACTCATTACATTTTTACACATCTGTACATTTTACTTCTTACATTTTCAAAACCGGTTCGTTACTTTAGTTTTAATCCATTGATTTGGTGAAATATAAATGTTTTTCACTCCGTGCTGATTTTAGCCGAACAACCGATTTCCTGTTACTGCGCGTCTTTTTCAATCCACTGGTGTATAAAGTCCTGACTCTCAATCTTTACGAAGATAAGAATGAGCAGGTAGAAGGCAGTGAGAAGTTTGGGGTTAATGTGGCTGAGACAGAGGGAGTCAGTGATGTAAACATGACTGAGATCAGACACATTCCTGATCATATTTTCTCTGCTTGTGTTTTATATGTGGATGTTCAGCCTGGATACATTCATTCGGTAACACTTTTAATTCGTTTTGTGTGTGTGTATATATATATATATATATATATATATATATATATATATATATATATATATATATATATATATATATATATATATATATATATATATATATATATATACACAAAACGGGTAGTCTTGCTGTCAAGAAAGCTCACTCCTGAAAGGCCTTCTAGGACCGGGTTATATTGACTGCAATAAAGTGATTTGCTCCTTCTTATCTCATGACTGGAAGATTCTTCATTTGGTCTGGCTGTTTAATATTTGGTATTTTTAGACTTATTGGTGACTGATTAGTAATTGCTTAAAACTGATTAAAACGTAGAGCCACATAATTGATGTTTGCTCAGGCACAGGGTATGAGTTCCGACAGTATACCTGATAATACTGCTTATAGACAGATTGAACAAACCTTTACGTTTGCAGCATTTAGCAGACGCCCTTATCCAGAGTGACATACAAAAGTGCTTTGAGTCTCTAGTAATGAATAAATCTACACTGGTATGCCAGATTACAAACTTAATATAAATATAACCCTTGAATTCTACAAACTTGGAAAGTGCTAATTTAAGTGTTTCAGGAAGAAGTAGGTCTTCAGTCGTTGCTTGAAGATAATCAGGGACTCCGCTGTACGGACATCTAGGGGAAGTTTATTCCACCACCTTGGTGCCAGAACAAAGAAGAGCCTTGAAGTGTCCTTACCTCTCATTCTGCGAGAAGGTGGTACCAGTCGAGGAGTGCTGGAGGATCTCAGACAGCGTGGTGCAGTGCGAGATGTGATGAGGTCACTGAGGGAAGATGGTGCTGGGTTATTTTTGGCCTTGTAGGCACGCATCGGTGTTTTGAGTCTGATACGTGCAGCTACTGAAAGCCAGTGCAGGGAGCGCAGCAGTGGGGTGGTGTGGGAAACCTTGGGCTGATTCAAGTCGTGCAGCTGCATTTTGGATTATTTGCAGTGAACGAATAGCGTTCAGGGGAAGACCTGCCAGCAGAGAGTTGCAGTAGTCGAGTCTTGAAATGACAAGAGACTGAACAAGCACCTGGGCAGCCTGTGTGGACAGAAATGGTCGAATTCTTCGGATGTTGTAGAGAAGAAATAGACAGGAACAAGCCACATTAACAACATGTGGGAGGAAGGACAGTTCATTGTCCATAGTTACCCCAAAGTTACGAGCAGTGGTTGAATAGGGGAGAGCAGTTAGTCATTAAGTATTATTCTAAGATCTTGACCTGGAGATGAATCACCTGGGATGGCCAGCAGTTCTGTTTTGCTGGGGTTGAGTTTTAGTTGGTGAGCACTCATCCATGAAGATATGTCTGTCAAGCATGCCAAGATCCGAGGGGAAGCTGTGGTATCTGATGGAGGGAAAGAAAAGATTAGTTGAGTGTCATCTGCCTAGCAGTGAAAAGAAAACCCATGTGAGGATATGATTTTACCAATGGAGTGGGTATAGAGGGAGAAAAGAAGGGGACCAAGTACTGAGCCTTGTGGGACACCAGTGGTGAGTCTGCACGGGGCAGATGTGGATCCCTTCCCCATTACCTGGTATGAGTGACCTTCCAGGTAGGAAGCAAACCATTCCCATGCTGTTCCTTGGATACCGAGGCTCTTGAGGGTTGACAAAAGTGTCTTGTGGTTGACTGTATCAAATGCTGCTGAAAGGTCCAGGAAGCACTGAGTAACATTGTCTCATGATGTCTTGAAGAAGATGAAATAACTGCCAACAAAGTTTTTTGAAAAGATTAAGAATAACACTTTTGTTTTAGGATTAATTCTTTTATTGATTTTTGTTATTGTACTTTGTATGTTTCCATGTTTGGTGACGATGGTAAGACAGGCCATAAAGGCCTCGATTGGAGTGGTAATGATGAAGGATTATATGCATGTAGGGATTAATTGAAATTAAATCTGTTGTTTTTGTTTTGTCTATCTTTTCATTTGCAGTTTATATCGCCGATCCAGTTCCCAGGAAAGCACATCCTATTTTATTGGTGTGTGTGTAAAAGTATTTTGTAATAGCCTCTGTAGACTGTCTTATTTTGACCTCGCATATTCTGACTTAGATGTTTGTCTTTGCTGTCCTGTACATTTTGTGCTATCGCGTCAACAGGATGATAGAAGACCAAGGGCGTTCAGCTAGACGATAGCTGTAAGCACATTCTGTTCTTTTTCTTACGCACATATGTTTTTGACTATCTCTGTCAACACACGATAACTCTGTCTGTGTCCCCGCCTTTCCTACGCACTATGGCTTGGACTGATGTGTATATCTACCCGGCCGTGCGGCCCAGTCATTTGAGCAGTGGTATTGAATAAACCAGACTTGATTTTAATCGTGTTGGTTGTTCTTTCATGGCTCCGGAGCGCTCCTAAGGCCTTGCAGAGAAGAGACACAGACGAGAGGGCAGGGCATCTTTCTTACAATTTGGTGACCCCGACGTGATACTCTCGACCAGGTAAGACATGTTTGATTGACTACCTGGTTGGCAGTATTTGGACTAGGATATCTCCTTCAGGGGAAGGTAGACCTCAGTTTTTGGAAGTACTGAGCAGTTATAGGATTAGGATATTCCTGTATAGCCCCTGAAAGAAAGGAGGACCTCAGTATTATAGTTACTGGGCAGAGCGCGCTGTAAAACAAAAAGGAAAATATTCTCTCTGTGTCTCTTGCCTGTATTGCCGATAAGTATTGGTGTTGGTATTTAAAAATGGGAAACTCGTACCCTAAGCCTGAGCCTGGAGAGACGCCTTCTGTTTGGATGCAACGTTGTGGTCTAACATACTTCGTTACTCCTTATCTTGACAATTTAGCTGGTTGGACTGAGGCAACCCCTCAGATTCCACCTTACCCCAGAGAGGGTACATTCGACCCAGGATATTTAGCCTCCGCGTATCGCATGATTTATGAAGGCCTCGGAGATCCACAATGGAATCTCGGTTATATGCGGGAATGTTATGTTATATGCGGGAATGCTAGGTATGGCATCCCTGTAGGAATTGATTCTGATAAAGGAACCCCATTCACCTCCAAGGTCACTCAACTTTTGTGCAAAGAGCTGAAAATCAATTGGCATTTCCATATTCCGTACCACCCACAATCATCAGGCATTGTGGAACGTGCTAATCGTACGATAAAGGACAAGATTCGTAAAGCCATGCACGCATCTGGCTCCAAAAATTGGCTGCATGCTCTCCCACTCGTTCTCGCCGATATGCGAATGACCGCACAAATGGCCCTTGATCATCTCTCACCATATGAACTTGTAATGGGGCGACCCTTTCCCCTCTCATGGCGACGAGGCAAACAGGCTGTGGGTACGGGGGACCTAGATGTGCATCTCAGCGAGTACGCTGCAGGGTTGCTACAAACATTAGATGATTATTGGACACGGGTAAATGCAAGGAGACCCCCAATTCCGACCAAAAACACTCACCCCTTTAAGGTAGGGGATCGAGTCTTGGTGAAAAGATTGGACAAAATGGGAACACCCCTGGGTGACACCCCATACAGTGAACCTGCAGACGTGATTGCTGTGACTCGTACGGCTGTATTAACTGATCTCTTTCCACAGTGGATCCACGCCGGACGACTGAAACATGCCCCAAAGCAATAATTGTTATAAAGATATATACTTAACTGTGGTGTTCTTATATGTCCTAGTGATCAGAAGTAAGAA
The DNA here is from genome assembly GCA_039877035.1 of Silurus lanzhouensis. Taxonomy (NCBI): domain Eukaryota; kingdom Metazoa; phylum Chordata; class Actinopteri; order Siluriformes; family Siluridae; genus Silurus; species Silurus lanzhouensis. The sequence goes on along the minus strand of JBCEWE010000366.1, from coordinate 1,970,940 downwards.
CTGACGGCCATCGGTAGAACTTATTCTTCCACAGAGTTGAAGAGGGGGAATGGTCTAAGTAAGCCCGTGGATGACCTCCGTCGCACCTCAGACCTTCCTGTGCCGCCTCTTCGGACATTCTCCACATTGCAGGAAGTGTCGGGAGAAGCAGCGAGGGACTGAACAGCAACCGCTTCTTGAGAAAAGCGCAGCCAGTGACCGGTATGGCTGCCATCGTTCTACTACTCCTCACCCTGCTTGGGACAGGGTTACCCGTCCAAGCCCATCCACATGACAACACCTTTTGGCAGTTCGCCAATGGGACAGCACGACAGCACACCAACGAGTCCTGCTATGTGTGTCAGGCTTTTTCCGATGTCAACCACCGCCACTAGCCTAAAACCCCGCAACGACACTCTCACGGACACCCTTGTAGCCATGGCACATATTTGTATTACTGATACCTGCATATCACAAAATCATACCTATGCCTCGCAGAATTATACTCATTGGTCATATCTTAACCACACTGGTAGTAGATGGTGTCAGAATAACACCGACAAGTCTACTTGTATCTCAGCCCTTCGGACCACCCTTAAGATGGATACTAGAAGTAATGCTTACATCCCGGGTTTCCAGGCTTTTCAGGGACCTAATCATCAGTATGTAGTATGCATGGAAAGAAATAGTAGTACCATTTTGGGTAAGTTAGCAAAGAAAAGCTGTAATCAAACTTATGTTGAACATAGAGGGAAGAACGCGACAGGTTGTTCATTACATCCTGGGGAGAATGGCACCACCTGGAAGCAGGATTGGTATTGGGTGTGTGGGAAAAGGGTTTATTTGTATTTACCTACGGGCTGGGGAGGGAGGTGTGCATACACCCGATTCTCCGCCCACCTATCTATAATACTGCATAATCGCACTCACAACGTTCGTCACAAGAGAGATGCAACTGATCAGTCATTTCCACCTCCTGAACATCAACTGAAAACCAAGCTCGCCAAATTCTGGGATGTTTTTTTCCCACGGATGAGTGTAACCCACTTGTGGAATCAGATCGAGGTAACACACTATCGTCTAGCCACGTTTGCCAACGAGACTATCCGAGCCATTGAGGGTGTTCGAACCGAGCTAACAGCCCTTCGCTTAACGGCCATGCAGAATCGCCTGGCCCTAGACATGCTCCTTGCTGCTCGCGGGGGGGTTTGCGCGGTTATAGGCGATAGCTGTTGTACGTTCATACGATGATGCTCATGGAGAAATAAGCCAAGCCGTCGAAAAAATGCGAAACACCATACATGCGATTAAGGAAGACGAACAGGGTGATAAGAGCGGGTGGGGAATCTGGTATGTCCTATTTGGGCAATGGACCCCCTATCTGTCTATGGTTGTTCCTGTGTTGGTAATTGTACTTTTATTATGTGTTTTTGGACCATGTATTTTCCGCTGCCTAATGAATCGTGTTTGGGCCTTAGCAGCCGCTCTCCGAGAACCGCAGTACATGCGTTTGCTTAATTCATCTAATGATCAATACACTGATACATTCATGTAATTATACTTATTAGTTATTAAGTATAAAAGAGGGGATTGTGGAAAAGTATTTTGTAATAGCCTCTGTAGACTGTCTTATTTTGACCTCGCATATTCTGACTTAGATGTTTGTCTTTGCTGTCCTGTACATTTTGTGCTATCGCGTGAACAGGATGATAGAAGACCAAGGGCGTTCAGTTAGACGATAGCACAAAATGCCAGGCGATTCTGCACGGCCGTTAAGCGAAGGGCTGTTAGCTCGGTTCGAACACCCTCAATGGCTCGGATAGTCTCGTTGGCAAACGTGGCTAGACGATAGTGTGTTACCTCGATCTGATTCCACAAGTGGGTTACACCCATCCGTGGGAAAAAAACATCCCAGAATTTGGCGAGCTTGGTTTTCAGTTGATGTTCAGGAGGTGGAAATGACTGATCAGTTGCATTTCTCTTGTGACGAACGTTGTGAGTGCGATTATGCAGTATTATAGATAGGTGGGCGGAGAATCGGGTGTATGCACACCTCCCTCCCCAGCCCGTAGGTAAATACAAATAAACCCTTTTCCCACACACCCAATACCAATCCTGCTTCCAGGTGGTGCCATTCTCCCCAGGATGTAATGAACAACCTGTCGCGTTCTTCCCTCTATGTTCAACATAAGTTTGATTACAGCTTTTCTTTGCTAACTTACCCAAAATGGTACTACTATTTCTTTCCATGCATACTACATACTGATGATTAGGTCCCTGAAAAGCCTGGAAACCCGGGATGTAAGCATTACTTCTAGTATGATTCTAGTGTGATGCAAAATCATAATTGATTGAAAGTGGCCATTGTTAGTGTTAAGATAGATCTCATTTACATTTGCAGCATTTAGCAGATGCCCTTATCCAGAGCGACGTACAAAAGTGCTTTAAGTCTCTAGCAATGAATAAATCTACACTGGTACGCAAGATTACAAACTAAACACTTGCAAATTTCTCACACTGGTTCACACACATTCCTTTGTTTGTTTAGTGTCTATAGAATATTTATGATGTTGGTACATAATGTATACAGAGAGTCTTTATCTGGGCTCACACATCTCCAGCTAGTATGTCTTCTTATCGAAATAGGAAACAGCTTTTGGTCAGGCTTCCTTTCCAGTGTGTGTGTGTGTGTGTGTGTGTGTGTGTGTGTGTGTGTGTGTGTGTGTGTGTGTGTGTGTGTGTGTGTATATATTTATATATATATATAATATATAAAATGTCAGTTGCATGCAATAAACCGAAGAAGAACATTGCTCCATTCTGTGTGCTGTGCGATTCTTCCCTGATATCAGAAAAGGCACCACAAGCTTCGTAGTTCGTTTGGAAAACCTCTCCAAGAAATAAGTTTGGGCAAATGTTCATCGTAAAAACTGTTAGGACAAACAAAGATTTGAAACAAATATTACTTTCTTTTATAAAAAAAAAATATATATTTTTATTAAAATATTACATTTCATATTCATAACCATAATTTTAGAAAAACTAAGTTTTTCATAAAAATGAGTTATTGTGAAAATATGGATTTTTATAGCATAATTTTATTATAAACCATTAAAAAGTGCAAGACGTAAACAAAAACCTTTCACATGACAAACCATTGTTTGACACAATTATGATGTTTTTCATTAATATGCAAATTAGTAAAATATAAATGTTCATATACAGAAGCATATTTTCATGCAAAACCATTGAAAAAAGTGCAATAAGTGAACGAAAAAGTTTCATGATAACTATGTTTGGCAAAAATATGACTATTTTAATATGAATATAAAATAAATTGGTAAAATATAACTTTTGATATACATAGGAATAATTTAATGGAAAACTGTTTAAAAAGTGAAATATTTTCATAAACGTGATATGACAAATGTTTTTAAAATCTATTGTGAAAAATGACTTTTCATATTCGTTAGCATCATTTAACTAAAAACCATTACAAGTGAAAAAATTTTATGCAAAACTTGACAAACAATGGTTTGAAAATATTATTGAAATATATCATTTCCTTTTACAAAATCATAATTTTATAAAAACACGTTAACCTTTACCATAAAACTATGAGTAATTGTAAAAATATAAATCATATGATCATGTAAAACCTTTAAAAAAGTGCCATAATTGAATCGAAATAAAAAGTGACCATGAAAATCATGTTTGACAAAAAAGGTGACATTTTCATCAAAAATGTGATAGTTAAAATGAAAATATAAATTTTCATATTCATAAGCATCAATTAAAGGAAAAAAGTGCAACATGTAAGCAAAAAACCTACATGAAAAACCATGGTTTGAGCAAAAAATTGATTTTTTAATAAAAAAAAATTACAATAATTGCTAAAATGTTAATTCTCATGTTCATCAGTATAATTCCATTACATTTTTTAAAAAAGTGCAGAAATTCAATGAAAAGCGTGAAATGACAAGTTTTTACAAGTTATTGTGCAAATATGAATGTTCAAAATACCATGTTTTGACATAAATATGACTTTTCTCATATGAATACGAAATTAATTGGTCAATTAATAATTTTTTTATTGAAAGGAATAATTTCATGAAAAACTGTAAAAAAGTGCAACAATTCAATTAAAAAACATGTTATGACAAATCAAGTTTTTACAAGATAATGTGAAATTATGACTTTTCATATTTATAAGCATCATTTACAGTGCCCGCCACAATTATTGGCACCCCTGTTTAAGATGTGGTCATGGATTTCAAAAAATTCTCCTTTTTTTTTTAAACAACATAGAACCCAAATGCAAAAAAAGAGAAAAATCCAACCTTTTATTTAAGTACATTACTTTGGTGGTAAAAAAATAACACATCTAGAAAAAAAAAAAAAACTTGAAATCATGTGTGCCACAATTATTGGCACCCCTGATGTTAATACTTTGTACAACCTCCTTTTGCCAACAAGACAGCACTTAATCTCCTCCTATAACATTTCACAAGATTGGAGAACACAGAGAGAGGGATTTTTGACCATTCTTCTTTGCACAATCTTTCTAGATCATCCAGTGTCCTGGGTCCTCTCTTATGCACTCTTCTCTTTAGCTCGCCCCACAGGTTTTCGATTGGGTTGAGGTGTGAGGACTGAGATGGCCATGGGAGGACCTTGAGTTTGTGACTGCTGAACCACTTTTGTGTAGATTTTGCCACATGTTTTGGATCATTATCCTGCTGAAAGACCCAATGACGACCCATCTTCAGCTTTCTGGCAGAGGCCATCAGGTTTTTATTTAAAATATCCTGGTACTTCAAAGCGTTCATAATGCCATGCACCCTAACAAGGTTCCCAGGGCCTTTGGAAGAGAAACAGGCCCACAGCATCACAGATCCTCCACCATACTTCACGGTGGGCATGAGGTGCTTTTCAGCATACTCATCTTTTGTTTTACGCCAGACCCACTTAGAGTGTTTGTTGCCAAAAAGCTCAATCTTAGTCTCATCTGACCAAAGCACACGATCCCAGTTGAAGTCCCAGTACCGCTTAGCAAACTCCAGACGTTTACGTTTGTGAGTGTTAGTGAGAAAAGGCTTTTTCCTTGCATGCCTCCCAAACAGCTTGTTGGCATGTAGAGAGCGTCTGATGGTTGTTTTGGAGACTCTGTGACCCCAAGATGCCACTCTTTGATGCAATTCTGTGCCGGTGAGCTTGGGAAGTTTTTTTACTTCTCTTACCATCCTCCTCACTGTGCGTTGTGGCAAGATAAACTTGGGACCTCTTCCAGCCTTGTTTGTCACTGTTCCAGTTGTTTTAAACTTCTTAATGATTCCTCTGACTGTAGATACTGGCAAGTTAAGGCGAGTGGCTATTTTCTTGTAGCCATTGCCTGACTTATGAAGGTCGACACACATCTGCCTTACTTGAATGGTGTGTTCTCTTGTCTTTGCCATGTTGACAAATGGGTAAGAGAATTAGGCCTCTGTGTCACGTCATATTTATACCCCAGGGAAACAGGAAATCATGAATTACTAATTAAAAGTCCCTAGATACCCTGACCAACCTTAGCAACTACAGAAAAATATATAAAAAAAAAAATTTTAATTTTTCAGAGGAATTGTTAGGGGTGCCAATAATTGTGGGACACATGATTTCAAGTTTTTTTTTTTTTTCTAAATGTATGATTTTTTTTACCACTAAAGTTATGTACTTATATGAAAGGTTGGATTTTTCTCTTTTTTTGCATTTGGGTTCTATGTTGTTTTAAAAAAAAGGAGAATTTTTAGAAGTCCACGACCACATCTTAAACAGGGGTGCCAATAATTGTGGAGGGCACTGTAACTAAAAACTGTTGAAAGGGCAAAAATTCAACGCAAAACGTGGTCAAACAATTGTTTGAAAAAAAAAGTACTTTTACTAAATCTTTGTTTTTATTAAAATATTAAATTTCATATTCATAATCATAATTTCATTTAACCCAGCCATTAGGGAGGCAAAAGCCAGTGCACTCTTAGTCCCGGTCCCAAGCCCGGATAAATAGGGAGGGTTGCGTTAGGAAGGGCATCCAGCGTAAAACGTGCCAAATCGAATATGCGGGTCACGATTAAGAAATTCATACCGGATTGGTCGAGGCCCGGGTTAACAACGACCGCCACAGGTATCGTTAGCCAACAGGGTACCAGTAGAAATTGGGCAACTGTTGGCTGAAGGAGGAGATGGAGAGGAGGAAGACGTCTACTGAGACGGCAGGAAAAGAAGTGTAGGAGAGTAGAGGTTAGGGTTGGTACTTTAAATGTTGGCACTATGACTGGTAAAGGGAGAGAGGTAGCCGATATGATGGAGAGGAGAAAGGTAGATATGTTGTGTGTTCAGGAGACCAAGTGGAAAGGGAGTAAGACCAGGAACATTGGAGGTGGGTTTAAACTGTTCTATTATGGTGTAGATGGACAGAGAAATGGTGTAGGGGTGATTCTGAAGGAAGAGTACAGTAAGAGTGTAGTGGAGGTAAAGAGAGTTTCTGATAGGGTGATGAACGTGATGCTGGAAGTTGAAGGGATGATGATAAATGTCATCAGTGCTTATGCTCCACAAGTCGGCTGATAGAGGAGAAGGAAAAATTCTGGAGTGAATTAGATGAAGTGGTAGATGGTGTACCTAAAAATGAATGATTGTGATTGGGGCAGACTTTAATGGGCATGTAGGTGAAGGGAACTGTCAGGGAGCACCCTGCCTCTTCGCCTGCGCGTGCCCCGCCCGCTCGGAGCTCATCACCATCCTACTGATTACAACCACCTGCCTCGCATTTGTCTTGCCCATATAACCACCTCTCTCACCCCACTTTAGCGTCCGTTATTGTTTGCATTGGTGTCTGTGTGTTTTGCTGCATTCTGCCATTAAAGACTTGGGTTTTTGGTGCATCGGCTTCCGCCTCAGTCACTCGCCTAACAGAATAACTGACCGCAAATAGAAGAAAAGGAGAATTAGGAGAGAATCAACCCGGCCCGTACCTGGTGATGGACGGACAACCCAGCACGTCATCCGCTTCGGTTCGGGAGCTCGTCGCCGCGCTCCGAGAAGCGTTTCCTTCTTCCACGGCTGGGCAAAACCCCCCCGCCTCCACCGGTACTCCTATGGCACTCCCGGCTGCCTTTTCCGGAGAGGCTTCCGCATGCCGCCGATTCTTACTCCATGTGAATCTGTATATCGAGATGCAACCGCAGCGATTTCCCACCGAACGTTCTAAGGTGGCGTTTTTCATCTCTCTACTCTCTGGAAGAGCGCTGGATTGGGCACAATCACTGTGGGACGCCGCCAGCCCTGCTACGCAATCCTATGCTCGGTTCACCGCGCACTTCCTGGAAGTGTTTTGCGCGTCCTCCGGCGTCCTTACTACGGCCGACCAACTGCTCAGTATACGGCAGGAAGACGACAATGTCATGGATTACAGCCTCCGTTTCCGCACCCTGGCGGCATCTAGCGGCTGGAACGAGTCAGCGCTGCTCAGCATTTATCGGCTGGGATTAAATCCAGAGCTGAAACAAGCCATGGCCGTGCATGAGGACTCTGTGGGGTTGGAGAGCTTCATCCAAAAATCTATCGGGCTCTCCCAGCGTTTAGCTGCATGCCATCAGACTCCACCTCAACCAGAATGCCTGCGAGGTGCAACGGCAGCTCTGGATCCCGAACCCATGCAGCTGGGTTCACAGAGACTGTCCCGAAGAGAGAGAAATCGCCGTCTGGCCACGGGGAGGTGCCTGTATTGCGGATTGCAGGGACACTCCGTCACTAGGTGTCCCACGCGCCCTGTTCGTGCGGCGGTGAGTACTGTTGAATTCCCAACCGATATCTCACCCCTATCCAAGCTGACAGTGTCTCTCCTAACCCCCGCTCTATCCATCTCTGTGCATGCTCTAGTCGACTCCGGCTCGGCGGGGAACTTCATCTCCCAAGCCTGCCTCGACCGCTTACGCCTTCCCCGAGAGAGGGGTTCCCAGGACCTAGCGGTCCAAACCATCCAGGGACGTCCACTTGGGAGAGGTTGGGTGAAGTATTGCACGCCGGTGGTGACGCTACAAGTGGGGTTGTTCCACAGAGAGGAGATCCGGTTCCTGGTTCTGGAGAGTTCCACCGTCAGTGTGATCCTGGGGAGACCGTGGTTACAGAAACATGCCCCGAGGTGCTCCTGGGATCCCTGTGACACCCTGGAGTGGAGTCCCCACTGTAAGGAACACTGTCTCGCTCAACTTCCGACGCGGATCCCGGAAGCAGTGATCGGCGCCACCCGGGTGGAGGAAGCCACCACCACGGCCCAGGTGGAGATTCCTGAGGAGTATCAGGCCTTTAAGGATGTGTTCAGTGCCCAGGCCGCCACCCGTCTCCCCCCTCATCGCCCTTGGGACTGCTGCATTGATCTCCTTCCCGGCGCAAAGCTACCCAAGGGCCGGGTGTATCCGCTATCCACTCCTGAACACCGCGCGATGGAGGAGTACATCCAGCAGGCTCTCCGGCAAGGATTTATCAGACACTCATCCTCCCCGGCTGCTTCCAGCTTCTTCGTGGGGAAAAAGGATGGAGGGCTTCGTCCCTGCATCGACTATCGACAGCTGAACTCCCAGATCGCGCCACTTCCATACCCACTTCCACTTGTGCCCGCAGCTCTGGAGGACCTGAGGGAGGCGAGAGTCTTCTCCAAGCTCGACCTCCGGAGTGCCTACAATTTGGTACGCATAAGGAAGGGAGACGAGTGGAAAACTGCCTTCATCACACCCTCGGGGCACTACGAATACCAGGTCATGCCGTACGGCCTTTCCATCTCTCCCGCCGTCTTCCAGGGGTTCATGAACGAGGTACTTCGGCCCTATCTCCAAAGGTTCGTCATGGTCTACATAGATGACATTTTAATCTATTCCAGGAACCTGGAGGAACATCGGGACCACGTGCGAGCCGTCCTGAACGTGCTCCGTTCTCACAAGCTGTACCTAAATCTCTCGAAGTGCGAGTTCCACCGTCCCTTAACCCACTTCCTGGGTTACATCATCAGTGCCAAGGGGATTCAGATGGACGAGAAGAAGGTGAAGGCAGTGAGAGAGTGGCCCGTTCCAGAGTCGATCAAGGAGCTCCAGCGTTTCCTGGGTTTCGCAAACTTCTACCGCCGGTTCATCCAGGGATACAGCCAGATTACAGCCCCCCTCACCTCGCTCCTTAGGGGCAAGGCTCGGACCTTGAAGTGGACCGAGGAGGCTCAGGAGGCCTTCCAAGAGCTCCGCCAGCGCTTCTGTAGTGCCCCTGTGCTACGTCACCCAGACCCCCAGGAGCACTTTGTGGTCGAGGTCGACGCTTCCTCGACTGGGGTGGGGGCCACTCTCTCCCAGCGATCAGGAACCCCGGCACAGCTCCACCCCTGTGCCTTCTTCTCCCACAAGCTCTCCGCCGCCGAACAAAACTACGACATCGGCAACCGCGAGCTCCTGGCTATCAAGCTGGCCCTGGAAGAGTGGAGACACTGGCTGGAGTGGGCTGAGCATCCGTTCACTGTTGTCACCGATCACAACAACCTTCAGTACTTGCGAGAGGCACGGAGACTCAACCCACGACAGGCACGCTGGGCCCTCTTTTTCACCCGGTTCCGATTTCACATCACCTACCGGGCGGGTGCCCTGAACGGCAAGGCCGACGCGCTATCTCGGATGTATGGGCCGGAGGAACCCAGCGACCCGGAGCCGATTATTCCTCCCGCACTTATCCTGGGGCCAAACTTATCGTTTGGGACATCGACCAAGAAATACGAAATGCATCCCGGCACGAGGTCATGCCTGCGGGGTGTCCGGAAGGACGTGTCTTTGTCCCGTCCTCCTGCAGACACGGTCTCATCCGATCAGTCCATGAAGGGCCTGGAACAGGTCACCCAGGTGAGAAGCGGATGGTCCGGCTCATCCAAGCACGCTACTGGTGGCCAGGTATGGCCGGGGAGGTCACGCGGTATGTTCAGGCATGTCCCAGCTGCGCCACAGCCAAGGTCCCGCGCCACCTGCCCGTGGGCAAGCTGATGCCACTTCCCGTCCCGCAACGCCCATGGTCTCACCTGGGCATTGACTTTGTGACGGATCAGCCCCGGTCGGAGGGGAACACGTGCGTCCTGGTGGTGGTGGACCGCTTTTCCAAGGCCTGCCGCTTTGTGCCCCTGAGGAGCCTGCCTACCGCCCTCGAGACGGCGGAAGCACTGCTCCATCACGTCTTCCGGAACTACGGACTACCAGAAGAGATTGTCTCTGACCGGGGTCCTCAGTTCACGTCGCGGGTCTGGAGGGCGTTCTTCAAGCTCCTGGGAGTCTCAGTTAACCTATCGTCGGGATATCACCCTCAGTCCAACGGCCAGGCCGAGCATAAGATCCAAGAGCTGAGTCGCTATCTGAGGACCTATTGCAGCCAGGACCAGGGGGAATGGTGTCGGTTCCTGCCCTGGGCAGAATACGCTCAGAATTCACTACGCCAGGACACGACAGGGCTCACCCCGTTCCAGTGTGTGCTGGGGTTCCAGCCGCCTCTGTTCCCCTGGTCGGATGAGCCCAGCGACGTGCCCGCAGTGGATTACTGGTTCCGGGGGAGCAGTAGGATCTGGGAGTCGGCCCACACTCAACTGCGTCGGGCCCTCGGCAACACCCGCCGACACGCTGATGCTCGGAGGCTGGACTCTCCGCGCTTCCGTCCCGGGGACCTGGTGTGGTTGTCTACCAGGGACCTGAAGCTGAAGCTGCCCAGCCACAAACTGAGCCCCCGGTTCATTGGGCTCTTTCGGATCGCCGGCCAGGTCAACGACGTGTCCTACCGGCTGGAACTGCCGCCGAGGTACCGTATCCACCCTACCTTCCATGTGTCCTTGCTCAAGCCCTGTGCCTCTCCTGTCTCTCGCCCCCCAGGTGGCCCTGCGGTGCCCGCCCAGCCGGAGGTCGTAGACCAACCCGGTGTCTACGCAGTGCGGGAGGTCCTGGATTCCAGACGGCGCGGGGGTCGCCTTGAGTACCTGGTGGATTGGGAGGGGTATGGTCCGGAGGAGCGGACGTGGGTGGCCCGGCAGGACGTGCTGGATCCTGCTCTGTTGGCGTAGTTCCACGCTTCGCATCCCCGCCGGCCGGCGCCCCGGGCAAGGGGCCGTCCTCGTCGCCGGGTCAGGCCATCTGGTGCCGCCCCTGGGGGAGGGGGTGGTGTCAGGGAGCACCCTGCCTTTTCGCCTGCGCGTGCCCCGCCCGCTCGGAGCTCATCACCATCCTACTGATTACAACCACCTGCCTCGCATTTGTCTTGCCCATATAACCACCTCTCTCACCCCACTTTAGCGTCCGTTATTGTTTGCATTGGTGTCTGTGTGTTTTGCTGCATTCTGCCATTAAAGACTTGGGTTTTTGGTGCATCGGCTTCCGCCTCAGTCACTCGCCTAACAGGAACAGAGGTGATGAGGAGGTTATGGGTAGGTATGGCTTTAAGGAGAGGAATGTGGAAGTGCAGATGGTGGTAGATTTTGCTAAAAGAATGGAAATGGCAGTGGTGAATACTTATTTTAAGAAAAAGGAGGATTATAGGGTGACATATAAGAGTGGAAGAAGGTGCACACAGTTGGATTGCATCAAGGATCGGCCCTGAGCTTTTTCCTGTTTGCAGTGGTGATGGACAGGTTGACTGATGAGGTCAGACAGGAGTCTCCCTGGACTATGATGTTTGCGGATGAAATTGTGATTTGTGGTGAGAGTAGTGAGCAGGTTGAGAAGAGCCTGGAGAGGTGGAGGTATATGCTGAAGAGAAGGGGAATGAAAGTCAGTAGGAGTAAGACAGAGTACATGTGCGTAAATGAGAGGGAGGGCAGTGGAATGGTGCAGTTGCAGGGAGAAGAGGTGGAGAAGGTGGAGGAGTTCAGGTACCTGGGGTCAACAGTGCAAAGTAATGGAGTGTGTGTTAGGGAAGTAAAGAAAAGAGTGCAGGCATGGTGAAGTGGGTGAAGAAGAGTGACGGGCGTGATTTGTGATAGTAGGGTATCTGCAAGAATGAAAGGGAAAGTTTATAGGACTGTGGTGAGACCTGCAATGTTGTATGGATTAGAGACAGTGGCATTGAGTAAAAGGCAGGAGGCAGAGCTGGAGGTAGCAGAGCTGAAGATGTTGAGGTTTTCGTTGGGAGTGACGAGGATGGACAAGATTAGAAATGAGTTTATTAGAGGGACAGCACATTAGATTAGATTAGATTCAACTTTGTCATTACACAAGTACAAGCACAAGGCAACGGAATGCAGTTTGGTTCTAACCAGAGAGTAGTGTGAAAATGAGCAATGTTTTTTGTAACAGTCACAGTTTTGTGTAACAAGCGTACGTGTGCAAATGAGCATAGTTTTGTGTAAACAGTCCAGTAGTGCAATTACAGAGTGTGAGGTGAGAAATGAGCAAGTGTCCAAGTGAGCATAAGTTTTTGTGCAGACATTCCATTAGCGAAATAACGAAGTGTGAGGTGGGGGGAAATGTGGTCATGTGTCAGCAGTATGTGTCGAGGGGCAGCGTTCAGTAAAGAGACAGCTCTAGGAAAAAAGCTGTTCTTAATCTGCTGGTCCTGGTCCGGAGGCACCTGAAATGCCTGCCAGAGGGCAGAAGAGTAAACAGTATGTGCGGGATGAGACGAGTCCTTAAGAATGCTGCGAGCTCGATGCAGACAGCGTTTCTTCTGGATGTCCACCATGGCTGGGAGTAAAGTCCCTGTGATGCGCTGGGCAGTTTTCACCACCCGCTGCAGTGCCTTGCACTCTGCAACAGAGCAGCTCCCATACCAGACTGTGACACAGCTGGTCAGGATGCTTTCTACTGCAGTAAAAGTTCACCAGGATATCCGAGAAAAGCCAGTTTTTCTTAAGTGTCCTCAGGAAAAAGAGGCGCTGGTGAGCCTTCTTGACCAGGCTGGAGGTGTTGGTGGTCCAGGACAGATCCGCCGAGATGTGGATCCCCAGGAACTTGAAACTGGAGACGCATTCAATGGCCATCCTATTGATGTGGGTGATGTCGTGTGTGCCTCTTGTCTCCTTTCTGAAGTCAACAATGAGCTCCTTTGTCTTGGAGGTGTTAAGGAGCAGGTTGTTGTTGTTGCACCATGTGGCTAGGTGCTGGATCTCCTCCCAAGATCCAAGATCCAGTTGCAGGTGGAGGTGTTAATGCCCAGATCTACAAGTTTGGCTGTTAACTTGAATGGAATGATGGTATTAAATGCTGAGCTGAAGTCAACAAACAGCATACGTACGTAAGTGTTTTTATTGTCCAGGTGTGTGAGCACAGAGTGCAGTGCCATGGAAACTGCATCTTCTGTGCTTCTATTGCTTCGGTAGGCAAACTGGTGATAGTCTAATGTGGTTGGCAAAAAGTCCTCTAGGTGTGCCAGGACCAGCCGCTCAAAGCACTTTATGACAATGGGTGTCAGTGCTACAGGGCGGTAGTCGTTCAGGCACGTTGGGTTGGAGTGTTTTGGCACTGGCACAATGGAGGGGCATTTAAGGCAAGTGGGAACAGCTGCCTGGGCAAAACACAGGTTGAAGATGTCAGTAAAGACCCCAGCGAGCTGCACAGCACATGCCCTGAGTACGCGTCCAGGGATGTTGTCTGGTCCAGCAGCCTTGTGTGCGCTGATCCAGTTTAGTGCATTACAGACATCTGTGGAGGAGAGTTTGATTGGAGCGTGATCAGCCGAGGGTTTGAGTTTGGTGGCAGTTTCTTTGTTGTCTCTCTCATAAAAGCATAAAGCATAAGTCATTAAACTCATTCAAGAAGAGAACATCAGTGGCAGGGGGGGTGGAGTGGGATGATTTGTAATTACTGATGGCCTGGATGCCTTGCCACATGCGTCGAGGGTCAGAGTTGGAAAAATGCTCCTCTATCTTTTGCTTGTAACAGTGCTTGGCCTCTTTAATGCCCCTCTTCAGGTTAGCTCTGGATGTGCTGTAGGCCTGAGTGTCACCTGACCTAAAGGCAGTAGTGCGTACCTTCAGCAAGAGGCGCACCTCCTTGTTCATCCATGGCTTCTGATTTGGGTATGTGATGATCTGTTTCTGGGTAGTTACACTGTCTATGGTTGAACTGATGTAATCCAGTACAGAGGAGGTGTAGCAGTCGATGTCTGTGAGAGTGTCACTGGTGGCCTGAGAAGCAAATGTACTCCAGTCTGTGTGTGAAAACCTTTGCTGAAGTGTGAAATCTGCCTCTGCGGGCCACACCTTGAAGGTTCTCACTGATGGCTTTACCCGGGTGATGAGGGGTGCATATTTGGGGGTGAGGAACAAAGAAAGGTGATCTGACTGTCCCAGGTGGGGGAGGGGGGTCGCAACATAAGCTCCAGCCATGTTTGTGTATATATGGTCTAAAGTTTTGTTCCCTCTGGTGTGACACGCAACATGCTGATGAAACTTTGGAAGCACTGCCTTTAAGTTCGAGTGATTTAAAATCTCCCGCAACAATAAACGCAGCTTCCGGGTGAACAGTCTGTTGTTTACTGATGGCTGCATAAAGTTCCTTCATAGCGAACTTAGCATCAGCATCGGGGGGAATGTAAGCTGCAGTTATAATAGTGAAAGTGAACTCCCGCGGTAGATAAAACGGTCTACATTTAACCATTAGAAACTCCAGGTTAGCTGAACAATGACTCTCAACAATAACAGAGTTTGTGCACCAAGCTTTGTTAACGTAAATGCACAATCCAACGCCTCTGGTCTTACCAGAGCCATCTAATGTCCTATCTGCCCGGAGTGTGTGTCGTCCCGCTAGCTCAATAGCGTTGTCCGGAATGCCGCTGTGTAGCCATGTTTCCGTGAAGATCATGACATTACAGTTCCGAAGTTTCATGCTGTGTGTGATGCTGAGCCGAATCTCCTCCATTTTGTTTACCAGTGACCGAACATTGGCGAGGAAGATGCTGGGTAAAGAGAGCCGGTGTGGTGTTAGCTTTAGCTTAGCTTTCACGCCACCACGCTTCCCCCGCCTTTGTTTACGATCTCGACGCCGCCTGCGAGCACTTCCGCCCGGCCGAATAGAGTGAGCTGCCTCAGGTGTACTGGTGATCTTAGGAAGGAAATGAAGGTTGTCGATAAAACTGTCGGGAAGTCGTAAACCAATATCCAAAAGTTTACGTCGGGTGTACAATGTATATGCACAGCTGTTCTGCACGAACAGACCCGATATGAGCAACAAAAATACCGCAAAATTGCAGATTCTGGAGAGACCCTGAGCCTCGCGATGTAATCGTTCATGTTGGACGTTTGGACATGTTGGACGTTTTGGAGACAAGGTAAGGGAGGCGGGATTGAGATGGTTTCGACATGTGCAGAGGAGGGACATGAATTATATTGGTAGGAGAATGCTTAGGATGGAGCCACCAGGTAGGAGAAAAATAGGAAGGCCAAGGAGGAGGTTCATGGATGTGGTGAGGGAAGACATGCAGGTAGTTAGTGTGAAAGAGGCAGATGTAGAGGACAGGGTGGTATGGAGATGGATGATCCACTGTGGCGACCTCTAATGGGAGCAGCCGAAAGAAGAAGAAGAAGAAGAAGAAGAAGAAGATTTTCATTAAAAAACTCAGTTAACCTTCATCATAAAAATGAGATATTGTAAAAGAAAAATTATATGTTCATGGAAAACTTTTATAAAAGTGCCATAAGTAAACGCAGAACAATAAAGTGACTATACAAATCAAGTTTTGACAAAAATATTACTATTTTTTAAAAAATGTGATATAAAATATACATTTTCCTATTCATTATCATCATTTAATGAAAAAACTTTTAAAAAGTGCAATATGTAAGCAAAAATCTTACATTAAGAACCATGGGCTGAGAAAAATATAACTTTTTTTTAATAGAAATATGAAAATAATTGGGAAATTTACATTTTCAAATTCATCCAAATAATTTTATGAAAAACTGTTAAAAAGTGCACAAATTCAATGAAATACGTGATATGACAAATCAAGTTTTAACAAGTTAACGTGAAAATATAAATGGTCATATTTATTTTCATGAAATACCATGTTTTGACGTAAATATTACTTTTCTAATATAAATATGAAATTAATTGGTAAAATATAAATTTTCATATTAAAAGGAATAATTTCATGAAAAACTTCACAGATAAATGTGCTATGACAAGTTTTTACAAGTTATTGTGAAATTATGACTTTTCATATTCATAAGCATCATCTAACTAAAAACTGTTGAAAGTGCAAATATTCGTTGCAAAAAGTTATGACAAACAATTTAATTTCACAAAATTTCATTAAAAAAAAACATTTTCAGAAATATGTTTGAGAAAATATGAATTTTTATATTTATAAGCATAACTGCATTAAAAAGTGCAATACATAAATTAAAAACTTTCACATCACAAACCATTGATTGACAAAATTATGACGTTTTACATGAATATGAAATTAATTTGTTAAATATACATTTTCATATACAGAAGCATATTTTCATGGAAAACCATTGAAAAAAGTGCAATAAGTGAACAAAAAAGGTTTCATGATAACCATGTTTGGCAAAAATAGGATTTTTTTTTTCATATGAATATGAAATAAATTAGTAAAATAGAAATTTGTATATCTAAAGGAAAAATTTAATGAAAAGCTGTATAAAAAAAAGGTGAAATAATTGACATGACAAATTAAGTTTTTTAAATTTATTGTGAAAAATGTGACAAAAATATGAGTTTTTTAAATATGAATATGAAATAAATGTGTAAAATAGAAATTTCTATATACAAGGAATTATTTAATGAGAAATTGTAAAAAAAAATTATAAAATGATTCAATAAAAAAATGTGATGACAAATCAAGTTTAAAAAATTTATAGTAAAAAATATGACTTCATATTCATTAGCATCAATTAACTAAAAAGCATTAAAAGTGCAAAAAATCTACACAAAAAAAAAAAAAAAAAAAAATATATATATATATATATATATATATATATATATATATATATATATATATATATATACACACAAAATTAATTGTTTATATTAAAATATTGCATTTCATAACCATTATTACATTAAAAAAATCTAACTTTTTCATTAAAATATTTTTAATTTACATATTCATAAGCATCATTTAACTAAAAACCATTAAAAGTGCAAAAATACTATGCAAAACGTGATGACAAACAATGGTTTGAAAGAAATCTGACTCTTTTATAAAAAGAAATGTATTGTTTTGAATAAAATATTACATTTTACACTCAGACCCAAAAAAAGTGCAATAAATGAAGGAAAAAGGTTTCATGATATATCATGTTTTGACATAAAAATGATTTCTCTTATAAATATAAAATTAATAGGTAAAATATGAATTTTTATATTCATTGGAATAATTTCATGCGAACTGTAAAAAAAAAGTGTAAAAATTCAATGAAAAACATGACAAATCAAGTTTTTACAAGTTATTGTGAAATTATGACTTCATATTCATAAGCATTATTAACTAAAAACAATTGAAAGTGCAAATATTCATTGCAAAATGTGATGACAAACAATGGTTTGAAAAAAATCTGACTTTATAAAAAAAGGGTTTTTTTTAATTGTTTTTATCAAAATATTACATTTTATACTCATAACCATAATTTAACTAAGAAATACAGGAAGGCTATACAGTCTGCTCCAGCTCTAGGTCTTCCGAATTATGTTAAGCCTTTTCAAGTTTATTTGCACGAACGTGGTGGTACGGATGCAAGGATTCTAGCCCAGGAACATTGTGACAGCTTTCGCCCTGTTGCTTATCTTTCCAAATCTTTAGACGACATAGCACAAGGGTTGCCCTTATGCTTGCGTGCAGTGGCTGCTGATGGTCTGATGGTCCAGGATGCTGAGAAAACGGTGGTGTCACATCCTTTGATACTGAACACCTCACATCAGGTAACAGCTATTTTACGAAACCTCAACACACAAAATATGACAGCACGACGTAGATCTGTTTATAAAATTACGCTCTTGGCAATAGAAAACGTAACCATCAAGCCACCTTCTCAGCTGCATTCAGCTGTAGTAGCGCTGCGTGATCTGCTAGAATTTATTGACTTAGATGGTTTTGACAACGCACACAATTGCCTTAAACACATTGAACAAGAGACCTTTTGTAGGCCCGATCTTTTAGTTATGGCCCTGGAAGAGGGGGATTGCCTATATAACTTGTAGAAACTTGAATTGTTTTCAGGTTTTTTTATTGAATCTTTGCAATTTTTTTTTTTGCATTTTTCCATTAAATTATTCCTTTAAATATGAACATTCATATAATATATATGAGAAAAGTCATATTTGTCAAAACATAGTTTATAACGAAAACATTTTAGTTCACTTATTGCACTTTTAACAATTTTTTTGTAAAATGCTGCTTACATCATTTCAAATGTAACTTTTAAATACTTGATTTGTCATTTCACATATTTAATAGAAATTTTGCACTTAACATTTTATTATGAATTTATTCTGATGTGAATATCTGCATATTGCACCTTTTAATGTTTTTACATTAAATGATGCTTATAAATATGAAAATTCATATTTTCACAATATCACAAGTTCAATGAAAGTCATATTTTTCTCAAACATGATTTGTATGGTAATTTTTTGTTTCTTAATGGCACTTTTTTAAGGTTTTCCGTGAACATATGCTTCTGAATATGAAAATTCATATTTTCATAATGACATATTTGAAATGTCATATTTTGTTATGCAAAACGTCATATTTTTATCAAACCATGTTTTGTCATGTAAAGGTTTTTCATTCAGGGATTGCACTATTTAACCTTTTTTCATTTAATTAAGCTTATGAATAAGAATATTAATATTTTTACAATAGCAATTTTTATGAAAAATATTGTGCACTTATTGCACTTTTTTAAAAAGATTTTAATGAAATTATGTTGACGTATCTAAAAATTCATATTTTCACAATAACATTTTTTATGATAAAGGTTAATTTTTTTAATGAAATTTTATTTATAAAAATGAAATGTAATATTTAAATGAAAACAATTTTGTATTTAACCAATGATTTTTTTTTAAGCATTGTCATTACATTTTGCACTGATTTTTTGCATTTAACAGTTTTTAGTTAAATGATGCTTATTAATATGAAAATTCATATATGCACAATTACTCATTTTTATGAAAAAGTTCATGATTTCTTTAATGAAATTATGGTTATGAATATGAAATGTAAAATTTTAATAAAAACATTTTTTTTAATAAAAGAAAGTCAGATTTTGTTTTTGAATCTTTGCTCTTTCAACGTTTTTTAGGTAAATGATGCTGATGAATATATTGTCATAATTTCACAATAACTTGTAGAAACTTGAAAACGTTTTTTATTGAATCTTTGCACTTTTTAACAGTTTTTCATGAATTATTATGCTGATGAATAGGAGAATTTATATTTTACCAATTAATTTAATATTTGTATATAAAAAAGAGATTTTTCGTTCAAATCATTGTTTATCATGTAGGTTTTTCGCCTACATTTTGCACTTTTAACGTTTTTTCATTAAAAGATACTTATGAATATAAAATTCACATTAATAACATACATTTTTAATGAAAAAGTCATATTTTTGTGGTCACTTGTTTGTTTTTCATTCACTTATAGCCCTTTTTTTAAAGGTTTTTCCATGATCATATGATTTACAGTTTCACAATTACTCATATTATTATGGTAAAGGTTAATGTTTTTTTTTAATTATGATTATGAATAGGAAATGTTATATTTTCATAAAAAAAAGAATAAAAAAATATTATTTTTCAACCATTGTTTGTCATATCACGTTTTGCGTTAATTTGTCATATCATTTCATGTTTTTCATATTTCAAGTCGCTTACATCTTGCACTTTTTAACATTTTTGACATTAACTTATGCTTATATATCTAAACATTCATATTTTCACAACAAATTTTTTATGATAAAGGTTAACGTATTTTTTAAATGAAATTATGATTAAAATTTTCTTTTTCACAAAAACTTGATTTGTCATATCATGTTATTTATTAACTTTTTAACAGTTTTTAATGAAATTATTAGTAGGAATATGAACATGTTTATTTTACTAATTTATCTCATATTTTTATTTAAAAAAAGTTGTATTTTTTCTCAGACCAATGTTTTTCGTTACATATTGCACTATATTTTCTAATAAATGATGCTTATAAATATGGTAATTAATATTTTCAAAATAACTATCACATTTTTTGTCAAAACATGATTTGCATTGTCACTTTTTTTGTTTTTCATTCACTAATGGCACTTTTTTGTAAAGGTTTTCCAATATCAAATGATTTATATTTTTACAATTACTCATAGTTTTATGGTAAAGGTTAACATGTTTTTATGAAATTGTGATTTTGTAATAGGAAATCATATATTTTAATAAAAACAATTCCTCTTTTATTTAAAAAAAAAAAAGCATTATTTTCAAACCATTGTTTGTCATATCACGTTTTGAGTAGAATTCTTCCACTTGTAATGGTTTTTAGTTAAATGATGCTAATGAAAATTCATATTTTTCACAATACATTTTTCAAACTTGATTTGTCATATCGTGTTATTTTATTGAACTATTTCAATTTTTTTACAGTTTTAACATATTTTACCAATTTATTTCATATTCATATGAAAATAGTCATATTTTTGCCAAGCATGGTTTTTATGAAAATATGCTTCTGTATATGAAAATTTATAGTTTACTAATTAATTGCATATTTATGTAAAACGTAGATCATTTTGTAAAAAAAATGGTTTCGTTTATGTATTACACTTTTTAATGGTTTTAAATGCAATGATGCTAATGAATATAAAAATTCATATTTTCTCAAACATTTTTATAAAAATTTTACTTTTTTTAAATGAAATTTAGTGTAATTAAATTGTTTGTCATAACCCAGCCATTAGGGAGGCACAAGCCAGTGCATTCTTAGTGCCGGTCCCAAGCCCGGGTAAATGGGGAGGGTTGCGTTAGGAAGGGCATCCAGCGTAAAACATGCGCCAAATCAAATATGCGGATCACAAATGAGAATTTCATACCGGATCGGTCGAGGCCCGGGTTAACAACGACCGCCACAGGTATCGTTAGCCGACAGGGTACCGGTGGAAATTGGGCTACTGTTGGCCGAAGGAGGAAAAGGAGAGGAGGAAGATGTCTACAGAGACGGCAGGGAAAGGAGCAGTGTAGGAGAGTGGAGGTTAGGGTTGGTACTTTAAATGTTGGTACTATGACGGGTAAAGGGAGAGAAGTAGCTGATATGATGGAGAGGAGAAAGGTAGATATGTTGTGTGTTCAGGAGACCAAGTGGAAAGGGAGTAAGGCCAGGAACATTGGAGGTGGATTTAAACTGTTTTATCATGGTGTGGATGGAAAGAGAAATGGTGTAGGGGTGATTCTGAAGGAAGAGTACAGTAAGAGTGTAGTGGAGGTGAAGAGAGTTTCTGATAGGGTTATGATCGTGAAGGTGGAAGTTGAAGGGATGATGATAAATGTCATCAGTGCCTATGCTCCACAAGTTGGCTGTGAGATGGAGGAGAAGGAAAGATTCTGGAGTGAATTAGATGAAGTGGTAGATGGTGTACCTAGGAAAGAACGGTTGGTGATTGGGGCGGACTTTAATGGGCATGTAGGTGAAGGGAACAGAGGTGACGAGGAGGTGATGGGTAGGTATGGTTTTAAGGAGAGGAATGTGGAAGGGCAGATGGTGGTAGATTTTGATAAAAGGATGGAAATGGCAGTGGTGAACACTTATTTTAAGAAGAAGGAGGATCATAGGGTGACGTATAAGAGTGGAGGAAGGTGCACACAGGTGGACAATGTGCTATGCAGGAGATGCAACCTGAAGGAGATTGGCGACTGTAAGGTGTTGGCAGGGGACAGTGTAGCTAGACAGCATAGGATGGTGGTTTGTAGGATGGTTTTGGAGGCGAAGAAGAAGAGGAGGAGAGTGAGGACTGAAAGAAGAATAAGATGGTGGAAACTGAAGGAGGAAGAGTGTAGTGTGAGGTTCAGGGAAGAGGTCAGAGAGAGGCTCAGTGGTGTTAAGGAGGTGTTGGATGATTGGGCAACTACTGCTGGAGTGATAAAGGAGGCAGCTAGAAAAGTACTTGGTGTGACATCTGGAAATAGAAAGCAAGACAAGGAGACGTGGTGGTGGAATGAGCAAGTGCAGGAGAGCATAAGGAGAAAGAGGTTGGCAAAACAGAAGTGGGATAGACAGAGTGATGAGAAAAGTAGGCAGGAGTACAAGGAGATGCGGCAGCAGGTTAAGAGGGATGTGGCGAAAGCCAAGGAAAAGGCATATGAGGAGCTGTATGAGAGGTTGGACACTAAGAAAGGAGAAAAGGATTTGTACCGATTGGCCAGGCAGAGGGACCGAGCTGGAAAGGATTTACTGCAAGTTAGAGCAGTAAAGGATGGAGAGGGAAATGTGTTGACTAGTGAGGAGAGTGTGTTGAGACGGTGGAGGGAGTATTTTGAGCAGCTGATGAATGAGGAAAATCAGAGAGAGAGAAGGTTGGATGATGTGGAGTTGGTGAATCAGGATGTAGATAGGATTAGTAAGGAGGAAGTAAGAGCAGCGATTAAGAGGATGAAGAGTGGAAAGTCGGTTGGACCAGATGACATACCGGTAGAAGCGTGGAGATGTTTAGGAGAGATGGCAGTGGAGTTTTTGACCAGATTGTTTAACAGGATTTTGGAAGGTGAGAAGATGCCTGAGGAATGGAGAAGAAGTGTGCTGGTACCGATCTTTAAGCATAAAGGAGATGTGCAGACCTGCAGTAACTACAGGGGTATTAAGTTGATCAGTCACACCATGAAGTTATGGGAAAGAGTAGTGGAAGCCAGGCTGAGAGAAGAGGTGACCATCTGTGAGCAACAGTATGGTTTCATGCCGAGGAAGAGCACCACAGATGCCTTATTTGCTTTGAGAATGTTGATGGAGAAGTATAGAGAAGGACAGAAGGAATTGCATTGTGTATTTGTGGATTTAGAGAAGGCGTACGACAGGGTGCCAAGAGAGGAGTTGTGGTATTGTATGAGGAAGTCAGGTGTGTCAGAGAAGTATGTGAGGGTGGTGCAGGACATGTATGAGGACAGTGTGACGGCAGTGAAGTGTGCAGTAGGTACGACAGACTGGTTTAGAGTGAAGGTTGGACTGCATCAAGGATCGGCCCTGAGCCCTTTCCTGTTTGCAGTGGTGATGGACAGGTTGACGGACGAGGTCAGACAGGAGTCTCCCTGGACTATGATGTTTGCGGATGATATTGTGATTTGTTGTGAGAGTAGGGAGCAGGTTGAGAAGAGCCTGGAGAGGTGGAGATATGCGCTGGAGAGAAGGGGAATGAAACTCAGTAGGAGTAAGACAGAATACATGTGTGTGAATGAGAGGGAGGGCAGTGGAGTGGTGCGGTTGCAGGGAGAAGAGCTTCAGAAGGTGGAGGAATTCAGGTACCTGGGGTCAACAGTGCAAAGTAATGGAGAGTGTGTTAGAGAAGTGAAGAAAAGAGTGCAGGCAGGGTGGAGTGGGTGGAGAAGAGTGACAGGAGTGATTTGTGATAGTAGGGTATCTGCAAAATTGAAAGGAAAAGTTTATAGGACTGTGGTGAGACCTGCGATGTTGTATGGTTTAGAGACAGTGGCATTGAGTAAAAGACAGGAGGTGGAGCTGGAGGTAGCAGAGCTGAAGATGTTGAGGTTTTCGTTGGGAGTGACAAGGATGGATAAGATTAGAAATGAGTTTATTAGAGGGACCGCGCATGTAGGATGTTTTGGTGACAAGGTGAGGGAGGCGAGATTGAGATGGTTTGGACATGTGCAGAGGAGGGACATGAATTATATTGGTAGAAGAATGCTGAGGATGGAGCCACCAGGTAGGAGGAAAAGAGGAAGGCCAAGAAGGAGGTTCATGAATGTGGTGAGGGAAGACATGCAGGTAGTTGGTGTAAAAGAGGCTGATGTAGAGGACAGGGTGGTATGGAGACGGATGATCCGCTGTGGCGACCCCTAATGGGAGCAGCCGAAAGAAGAAGAAGAAGAAATTGTTTGTCATATAACATTTTGCAACGAATATTTGCACTTTCAACAGATTTTAGTTAGATGATGCTTATGAATATGAAAAGTCATAATTTCACAATAACTTGTAAAAACAATTAATTTCATATTTATATTAGAAAAGTAATATTTATGTCAACACATGGTATTTTATGAAAATAAATATGACCATTTTATATTTTCACGTTACGTGTTAAAACTTGATTTGTCATATCACGTTTTTCATTGAATTAACAGTTAATTCATGAAATTATTTGGCTGAATAAGAAAATGTAAATTTCCCAATTAATTTCATATTTCTATTAAAAAAAGTTATATTTTTCTCAGCCCATGGTTCTCAATGTAAGATTTTTGCTTACATATTGCACTTTTTAAATGTTTTTTCATTAAATGATGATTATGAATAAGAAAATGTATATTTTATATCACATTTTTAATAAAAAAAAGTAATATTTTTGTCAAAACTTGATTTGTATAGTCACTTTATTGTTCTGCGTTCACTTATGGCATTTTTTTCAAAAGTTTTCCATGAACATATAATTTTTCTTTTACAATATCTAATTTTTATGATGAAGGTTAACTGAGTTTTTTAAAATGAAATTATGATTATGAATCTTTTTTTAGCTGCTCCCATTAGGGGTCGCCACAGTGGATCATCCGTCTCCATACCACCCTGTCCTCTACATCTGCCTCTTTCACACCAACTACCTACAACTACCTGTCTTCCCTCACCACATCCATGAACCTCCTACCTTGGCCTTCCTCTTTTCCTCCTTCCTGGTGGCTCATGTCCCTCCTCTGCACATGTCCAAACCATCTCAATCTCGCCTTCCTCACCTTGTCTCCAAAACGTCCAAAAATGTCCCTCTAATAAACTAATTTCTAATCTTGTCTATCCTTGTCACTCCCAATGAAAACCTCAACATCTTCAGCTCTGCCTCCTGCCTTTTACTCAATGCCACTGTCTCTAATCCATACAACATTGCAGGTCTCACCACAATCCTATAAACTTTCCCTTTCATTCTTGCAGATATCCTACTATCACAAATCACTCCTGCTATCACTCTTCTGCACCCACCCCACCCTGCCTGCACTCTTTTCTTTACTTCTCTAACACACTCTCCATTACTTTGCACTGTTGTCCCCAGGTACCTGAACTCCACCACCTTCTCCCTGCAACCACACCATTCCACTGCCCTCCCTCTCATTCACACACATGTATTCTGTCTTACTCCTACTGAGTTTCATTCCCCTTCTCTCCAGCGCATATCTCCACCTCTCCAGGCTCTTCTCAACCTGCTCCCTACTCTCACAACAAATCACAATATCATCCGCAAACATCATAATCCAGGGAGACTCCTGTCTGACCTCATCCGTCAACCTGTCCATCACCACTGCAAACAGGAAAGGGCTTGTCGAGAAAACTGTTCTGATTAACCTTATCTAGAATGTGATTTAATCCAACTAATATCCATCCAATAGATTGACCTAATAATTAGTATAGAACCTATTAGATACAATAGAAACAGCTTGATTAAAACCTATTTTAGCTTATGTGTTTTAATCAGTCTCATGTAGTCTATGTACTCCAAGTATAATTAACAATAGCGATCAGATATTAATAAATAGAGTAGAGTCTGACTGGTGTTATGAGTGTGTTGGATAGACAAGAAAGAACAACATACAAGGCATAAGCATGTTTATTGTGCAGAGAAGGGGTAAGATTTATGATGCTGTTAGTGAAGAATGCTCCTAAGAGATGTCCCAGGACGTCTGTAAGTTGGAGCTGAATAAAAGAAACAAACAGAGATCACAATTGCTAAAAACATACAACTAATATGTGCATGTAACAACAAAAGTAATAAGCTTACAATCGTTATAGTTGTGAAGCTTATAATGTGTTAAGCTTCACAACTATAACGATTGTAAGCTTATTACTTTTATAACGGTCAGTTCAGATAATATAAATGAAGTATGACCTAGACACTAAAATAACCGCGTAGAATAATGTAGTTAAACATGTACAAATAGACAATTTAAGTAAAATAATATAGCTTGATTTAATAAAAATGGATAAGCAAATAATCATTATAAAAGCAGAA
Organism: Silurus lanzhouensis; assembly: GCA_039877035.1. Lineage (NCBI taxonomy): Eukaryota > Metazoa > Chordata > Actinopteri > Siluriformes > Siluridae > Silurus > Silurus lanzhouensis. The sequence continues at coordinate 1,944,761 of JBCEWE010000366.1, read as the reverse complement.
CACTTACACAGAGTAGATGTACAGTTGTGTTCAAAATTATTCAACCCCCACTAAAATTGATTGTTTTGGTCGGTTTGACATTGATTATGATCATTCAGTCATCCTGCTTACAATTAAATCAAAGAGGCACGTGTAGGTCAGACAAATATAACATAACATTTATAATGAAATAAGCACAAATGTCTTTTCTGAGCTCACATCATTATCAGTTTTATTCAACCCCCAAGTGACATTCAAACTTAGTACTTAGTACAACATCCTTTTACAGTTATAACAGCTTTTAAACGTGAAGCATAGCTTGACACAAGTGTCTTGCAGCGATCTATGGGTATCTTCGCCCATTCATCATGGGCAAAAGCCTCCAGTTCAGTCACATTCTTAGGCTTGCGCACTGCAACTGCTTTCTTTAAGTCCCACCAGAGGTTCTCAATCGGATTTAAGTCTGGTGACTGCGATGGCCACTTCAAAATGTTCCAGCCTTTAATCTGCAACCATGCTCTAGTGGACTTGGAGGTATGCTTGGGATCATTGTCCTGTTGAAAGGTCCAACGTCTTCCAAGCCTCAAGTTTGTGACGGACTGCATCACATTGTCATCCAATGTCTCCTGGTACTGAAGAGAATTCATGGTACCTTGCACACGCTGAAGCTTCCCAGTACCTGCAGAAGCAAAACAGCCCCAAAGCATGATTGACCCCCTGCCATGCTTCACAGTAGGCAAGGTGTTCTTTTCTTCATAGGCCTTGTTCTTCCTCCTCCAAACATAGCGTTGATCCATGGGCCCAAACAGTTCTAATTTTGTTTCATCAGTCCACAGAACACTATCCCAAAACTTCTGTGGTTTGTCCACATGACTTTTGGCATACTGCAGTCGACTCTTCTTATTCTTTGAGGACAGCAAGGGGGTGCACCTGGGAGTTCTGGCATGGAGGCCTTCATTACGCAGGGTGCGCCGTATTGTCTGAGCAGAAACTTCAGTACCCACATCTGACAAATCTTTTCTCAGTTCCTCAGCAGTCACATGGGGACTTTTCTCCACTTTACGCTTCAGGTAGCGCACAGCAGTCGAAGTCAGCATCTTCTTTCTGCCACGACCAGGTAGCGTTTCAACAGTGCCCTTTGCCTTGAATTTGCGAATGATGCTTCCTATGGTGTCTCTTGGTATGTTTAACATCTTTGCAATCTTCTTATAGCCATTGCCCTTCCTGTGAAGAGTAATCACCTGTTCTCTTGTCTTCCTGGACCATTCTCTTGACCTCACCATGTTTGTAACCACACCAGTAAATGTCTAGAAGGAGCTGAGTATCACAGTCATTTTAAAGCTGCCTAATTGTTGCTTATTATGCTTTATATCCCTGATATCCACAGGTGTTTTCAACACCTGATTGAAAACATTTCATTGAACCTCTGTTCTTCAGAGTGGTAGTTGTGCCATCCTCGATATGTTCACTTAATATCTTGACGGCCAGCTAAACTTTTCCCAACACCAAAACTCTGAAGATTAATTCTTAGTTCCACAGGTTTATTGGAGATGCAAAGAAAAGTGAAACTACAACACATAAAAAAAAAAACAATGACAAATCAGAGTAACGCCAACTTCATCAAACCTAACTCAACTTGAATAAAGGCTAAATTGCACTATCACAGCTGCATTTCGTTTGTACTCATTTCAAGAGAGAAGAAGAAATACATTAGAATAACATTCAGGTCAATGAGACAACGCACAACTCATCGCAAACGACACACGTGAGCTAACATTTGCATAGTTGTAGTAAATTCAAACCGTCCTCAGATTATACTTTACAAACAAAGTATTGACGAAAATAACTAAGAATTCCTTCAGACAATCTCACAAAGACAAATATACATACCATCGATGCTATGCCAGACACAAGGAGAAGACAGAAGAAGAGAACGCGATGCATATAAGCGTCTAAAAACAATGCGCTTGGAATGCGTGAATGATTACTTCCCGACTACGGGTAACGTAATAGGACAATTAGAACAGCGCGATCTTAAAATGACCATGACCTAAATAAGAACGCATAGGAATCTGAATAGACGTCTAAAGCATGTTATTTTCTGAAAACATGAAACTCAATGCTTATCTAAATGTTACCATTAAGAACAGAACACTCCCCGTCTGAGGTGAACACACGTCACCCACAGTCCATGCACAGTTTTTTTTTTTATTTTTTTTTTTTTTTTTTTTAACAGTCCATCTACTGTGCCTCTGGAGGTAGAAGGAGAACAATTTCATTGACTGGCCGGAGAAAGAGGCTAGACCCGCCCGGTTTGAAGATTTTTACCTCAACCTGGCGCACTTTCCCATCCTTGCTAGGGAAGGCTTGTGTAATCAGTCCGAGAGGCCATTCATTCCTAGGTGCTTGGCTGTCCTTAAGGAGAACAACGCTTCCAGGCTGAATGTTCGGCTGAGTGGACTGCCATTTCTTGCAAGCCTGCAATTTTGGGAGGAATTGTTTCCTCCAGCGGTCCCAGAAGGTGTTGGACAGGTGTTGAACCTGCCGCCACTGGGACTTGTAGAGGTCTGTGACTCCAAACTCACCAGCAGGAGCAGGCACACTGCTTGTCTTTTGTGTGAGAAGAGCAGCTGGCGTGAGTATAAACGAGTCCTCAGGGTCCATTGTCACTGGAACAAGTGGTCTGGCGTTGATGATAGCAGCGACTTCTGCCATGAAAGTCACCAGCACTTCGTGGGTGAGCTTGTCTTTCAGCTGGAGGAACATTGCATCCAGAATCCTCCTTGCCAGCCCTATCATTCTCTCCCATGAACCACCCCAATGGGATGCATGGGGGGGGTTAAAAGACCAGATGCAGCCCTTGTCTGAGAGGTAAGTCTTTACGGCAGTGCTGTCAATGACCGGCCCACGCATTGAAAGAAAGCGCCGTAGCGCGTTGATGAAGCTGGAGGTGTCAAGGGATTCTATGACTTCAATGTGCACAGCTCTTATGCTCATGCACGTAAAAATCACTGCCCACCTTTTACTTTGAGCGAAGCCGCCCCTGGTCTTACGTGAGGAGACGTTCCATGGGCCGAACACATCAAGACCCACACTAGAGAATGGAGGATCGGTTGAAAGACGATCAGATGGCAGATCAGCCATTTTCTGGATACTGAGTGGAGCTCTGAGCCTTCTGCACGTTATGCATTGGTGAATGATGCTGCTTACTCTTTTCTTCCCTCCGACTATCCAAAGGCCAGCAGAACGGACCGCCCCCTCTGTAAAATGACGGCCTTGATGATGGATTTGCTTGTGGTGGTGTCTGATAAGTAAAGTGGCGATGTGATGCTGGCAAGGAATAATCAGGGGAGTCTTTTCTCTCTGATCGACACTTGAATGATGAAGACGGCCTCCAACTCTGAGAAGGCCATGTGTGTCGATGAATGGGTCCAGATTTCTGAGAGGGCTTGTTTTTGGCATCCTTTCATGTTTCTGAATGCACTTTATCTCTTAGCTGTAGACTTCTTGTTGAACTGCTTTAATGATCACGGCTGTCGCTTTCTCCGATTCCTCAACTGTGAATTCAGCTTTGCAGTAATGCCAGCCCTTGCATGCACTGTTCTCTCTGTGAACTGTCTTGAAATGACAGGCTATGGGAATAAGGCGCGTGACTGCACGAGTTAATGACCTCCAATTAGAGAACTTTGCAAAGCGTTGTGAACCCAATTGCTGGTTTGAGGCTGCAGTGCTTAAGGCAGACACCCAAGGGCGAATATCTTGGTCTGAGCTCGGGTCAACAAGGTCATAAGTACTCTCAGAAATGCTAGGCTCCGGCTTGGAGAGAAATTTGGGGCCACTCAACCAGTTGGTGTGTTTCAGTTGTCCAGCAGGAACAGAACGTGTTGCGTGATCTGCAGGGTTCTGGTCTGTTGGCACGTAACACCACTGGTCTGGTCGGCAGGATCTTCGGATGCGTAACACACGGTTGCTGACATAGACATAAAAGCGCCTGGTCTCATTGCAAATATAGCCCAGGACTACTTTACTGTCTGAGTAGTAGGTTACGGCATCAATCTGTAGGTCTAATTCTGCTAAGACCAGGTCTGCTAACTCAACAGCAAGCACTGCTGCACAGAGTTCGAGTCTCGGCACTGTGTGTTCAGGGCGGGGGGCCAGCTTTGCTTTGCCCATTAAAAATCCAATCTGGTTGTTACCATTACTGTCTGTCACTTTCAGGTAGCATACAGCCCCGATAGCTTTGACTGACGCATCACAGAACACACAGTTCTCTTCTTACCGCTGCTGATGGTGAAGCTTCTGTGTAACGCCTAGGGATGGAAAGCTCAGCGAGCTCAGACAGAGAGGCTCTCCATGACGTCCAGGCATCTTCCCTGGCAGGAGGTAAGGGCACGTCCCAGTCACCTTTCTCCGCTGTAAGCTCTCGCAGGATAGCTTTGCCTTGGACTATGACGGGTGCAACGAATCCCAGTGGGTCGTAGAGGCTGTTGATTGTGGACAAGACACCCCGCCGTGTGTAGGGCTTGGTCTCACTGGAGACATTAAAAAGGAAACAGTCTGTCTTGAGATTCCAGTCAAGCCCGAGGCTGCGCTGCAATGGCAGCGCGTCTGCATCAAGGTCAAGGTCTTTGAGGTCACTCGCATGGTCACTGGATGGAAAGGCGTCCATGACCTCCTGGTTGTTTGCCGCAATCTTGTGAAGTCTCAGATTTGACTTGGAGAGCACATCCTGTGTCCTTTTTAACAGGCTAATAGCAGCTTGAACTGTGGGCAGAGACTTCAGCCCATCATCGACATAGAAGTCATGTAACACAAAGTGCTGCACATCTGGGTCGACGTGGAATTCGTTGCCTTGTACAGATTTGTGTAGACCATGAATAGCCACTGCAGGTGACGGGCTGTTGCCAAAGACGTGGACGTTCATGCGGTAATCCACAATGGCTTTGGAAAGGTCATTATTCTCGAACCAGAGAAAACGTAAGAAGTCACGATCCTTTTCTCTTACCCGGAAGCAATAGAGCATCTGTTCTATGTCAGCTGTGACAGCGATGGCCTCTCTTCTGAACTGAATCAACACTCCCAGTAGTGTGTTATTAAGGTCAGGTCCTGTTAACAGCACATTGTTGAGTGATACGCCGTCGTATTGGGCACTGGAATCGAATACCACACGAATTTTTTTTGGTTTCTTCGGATGATACACGCCGAACATTGGTAAGTACCACCTTTCTTCATCCGGGCTGAGAGGGGGGCTAACTCTGCATGAGAGTTCCGAAACATGCTGCCCATGAAGGAGAGAAAGTGGTCTTTCATCTCAGGCTTTTTCTCAAAGTTACGCTTGAGAGACATGAGACGCTTCAGCGCCTGAGGCCTGTTGTCTGGCAGCCGTGGTCGTGGGCTCTTAAAGGGTAATGGTGCCACCCAACTGTTATTTGAGTCTTTTTGCAGTCCCTCATCCATTATCTCTATGAACTTTGCATCTTGAATGGAGGGAGCCACCTGGTTGTCATCCCTGGTCCGCCTGAATACCGTGCATCCAAGGTGGTCGGCTTCACAGATAGGGTGTTCTTCAAGATACGCTGTAGGTTCGCTGGTGACCTGAGTGTCGCTAAACCTCTCCATCACATGAAACACATTGGGGCACGCTTCGAAGAGAGTGGGCCGTTGCAGCTCTGTGGTATTCATGTGGAACGTGCTAATCGTCAGCGGCCTGTGAACATTACCTAGGCACACATTTCCAACAATGACCCACCCCAGGTCTAACCTCTGTGCGTAAGGCAGGTTGTGAGGGCCATTCACCTGTTTGCGGACTTTATGCACTCTGATAATGTCCCGTCCTAAGAGGAGCATAATAGGGGTTTGCGGATCAATGTCTGGGATGAGGTGTGCTACTGACCTTAGATGAGCATGATGCAGAGCTACTTCAGGGGTCGGAATCTCCTCTCTGTTGTTCGGTATGTTGTTACATTCTATGAGGCTTGGTAATGAGATGCGAATAGCTCCATCCAGAGACTCCACTTCATAGCCGCTGGCCCTTCTGCCTGCTGATTGCTTCACTCCAGCACATGTTCTCAGTGTGTAAGGAGCACTTGGACTTTGGTCGTTGAACATGTCGAAAAACTGTGAGCGAACCAGTGACCTGTTGCTCTGCTCGTCCATAACTGCATACATTTTCACGGCCTTTCCTCTGGCCAGCTGGGAACACTTTAACGAGGCATATTTTCGAACAGGAGTGGTCTGTGAGTTCCCCTCCGCAGACTTTCGTGCATTTATTGGTGACTTGAGACTGCGCTGAAGCTTCATCCCCCTCCCCGCCGTGCTCAGAAGCAGGGCCAGCCTCCTGTTGCCAGGGTGCGGGTCCAGGGTGAAGCGCGGTGTTGTGTCTGTCGCTCTTACATTCAAAACACCGAACATTGAGTTTGCAATTCTTTGCTATGTGAGACGAGGAAGACAGGCATTTATAGCACACATTGTTTTCTTTGAGGAGTGTTTTGCGCTCGTCAATGTGCTTCTCTCTGAACGCCCGGCACTTACGGAGAGGGTGTGGCTTTTTATGCAACAAACACAGTTTTTCGCTGACGTCAGATTTTGTTGAAGGCTCACCTGTGTCAGATGTGGCTCTGGGTGATACCTCTGTTTTGTGGACAGAGACTTCCCGCTGTCTGTTTGGCTTCCACGCAACCTTCTCTGTCCTGGGGGCCATGTCTGTGTTGGCGATGAGGCTGAAGCTTGGGTCATTGGCAATGCGAGCCTGCTGCCTGACAAAATCAACAAAGAAGCAAAAGGGAGGATAGTTCACCTGGTTTTGATGCTTATAGGCTGCGCCAGCTATCACCCACTTTTCCTGAATACGAGACGGTAGTTTCTGTATAATCGGGTTTACGCCTCTCGCCGTGTCAAGGAAAGCCAGGCCTGGTAAGTCTCCTTCAGCCTTAGCGGCCTGCAGTTCCATTAGTAGATCACCCAGCTTTGTCAGCTTAGGTCCATCTCGGTTCAATATTTTCGGAAAGCTATCAATGCGTTTGAACAAGGCATTTTCTACTGCTTCAGCTGAGCCATATGTTACCTCTAGTCTTTCCCATGCCATGGCCAGTCCTGCTTCTGGCCGATTGATGTGTATTGCTCTTATCTGTTCAATATGCTCTGCTGACTCCTTCCCGAGCCACTTTAGCAGAAGATCCATCTCCTCACTGGGTTCCAGGTTTAGGCCTCTGATGGCAGTTATAAAGGAACGCTTCCATGCTCTGTAGTTTTGAGGTTTGTCATTGAATTGAAGCAAGCCTGTAGCCACAAGCTCACGGCGGGCTAGATACCTGACAAAGTCATTTATGTGTGAGCCGCAATCATTTCTATATGAGCTGCAGTCATAAGAGTCTGGCCGTATGGCATGGTGTGCGGGAGGAGGCTGGGTGTCGTGATTTTGTGTTCTAAAGTGGTGTGTAGGAGAAGCATGTTCACCGGTGGACTTGAAGTGATGTAGACGAACGTCTCTAGATGTCTGGTTGAATGGCTCGTGGCTGTCCTCGTATGTGCTGATGTAAGGCTGCTGTGAGATAAGATGATGTGGAGCAGTATTTTTCTGATGCGGATAGAAGGGACTGGCTTCAGGCTTTAGTGGTGAAGGTGACACGTTGTGTTTCGGGACCGGTGCTGTCTTTGCTTGTGTGTCACCGTTTTCACATGACTTAAGATCTGAATCCTTTTCTTTTAGTTGATCAAGCACATACTGCTTTGTGCGCTGGGAGGCTTCTAAAAGAACAGAGTCTTTGTTCAGGTCACAACTATGCTTGTCACTCTTTACATCAGCAGCAGCTTCAAGTGTCTCTGCTTCAGCAATGGCTGCTGCAGCCTCCTTTTTATATTTTAACATTTCTATGGAAACTTCCAATTTAGCTTGTTGTAGCCTCAGATTAGCTTCCTCTTCAGCATAGCTTAGGCGTGTCTTTGCTGCTTCAGCTCTCGCTCTTGCTCTGACTGCTGCAAACCCCGCTGATGATGAACTGGATCTCACTGAACAACATACTTGCGAGCGTGTCCTTAACGATGCACTGTGTAGGTTCTCCTGTGCTGCTGTATTTCCATGCAAACTCTCTTCTGTAGCCTGTAGCTCGGTAGCGTGCGCTGCTCCAGTAGCATTTGATTGTAGAGTATGAACCGCTGATCGTCCACTGGAGGCGTGTGACGACGACATGATGGCTAGCTTCCAACTTGCTCAGCTTTATCTCGCTTGCTTGATAGACGATGTTTCACTGTGCCATCCTCGATATGTTCACTTAATATCTTGACGGCCAGCTAAACTTTTCCCAACACCAAAACTCTGAAGATTAATTCTTAGTTCCACAGGTTTATTGGAGATGCAAAGAAAAGTGAAACTACAACACATAAAAAAAAAAACAATGACAAATCAGAGTAACGCCAACTTCATCAAACCTAACTCAACTTGAATAAAGGCTAAATTGCACTATCACAGCTGCATTTCGTTTGTACTCATTTCAAGAGAGAAGAAGAAATACATTAGAATAACATTCAGGTCAATGAGACAACGCACAACTCATCGCAAACGACACACGTGAGCTAACATTTGCATAGTTGTAGTAAATTCAAACCGTCCTCAGATTATACTTTACAAACAAAGTATTGACGAAAATAACTAAGAATTCCTTCAGACAATCTCACAAAGACAAATATACATACCATCGATGCTATGCCAGACACAAGGAGAAGACAGAAGAAGAGAACGCGATGCATATAAGCGTCTAAAAACAATGCGCTTGGAATGCGTGAATGATTACTTCCCGACTACGGGTAACGTAATTGGACAATTAGAACAGCGCGATCTTAAAATGACCATGACCTAAATAAGAACGCATAGGAATCTGAATAGACGTCTAAAGCATGTTATTTTCTGAAAACATGAAACTCAATGCTTATCTAAATGTTACCATTAAGAACAGAACAGTAGTCTTTAAGGGGTTGAATAATTATGTCAATGAAGAATTCACAAAAGAAACATTTACTACTGTATTACAAAACTAATTGATGTCATTTTAGTTGCATATGGTTCTTTAAGAAGTCCTTGTAGGATTTCATTCTGAATACAATTACAAATGTACACTAAATTCCCTAAAACCATTTACAGCATTGGGGGTTGAATAATTTTGAACACAACTGTAGGGAAGATAAAGTAGGCCGCAAAATGGTTGTCCACACATAAAAACCTGAGAGCAGGAGGAAGCGGGGCCTGGCTGTACCAGAGGGGATGAAAGTTGTATACACATTCTTTTCTTAAGTGACATAGAGAAAAGGCCGTAAATAAGGGTAATGGGGGAACAGGAAAACCCAAATATGGAATCACAGGAAGGGGACTTTGCTAGGATGAAGAAAATAGGAAAAAAAGTAAAGGTGTCATGTAACACCAGGGAATAAGAATGAGTGTGTGCAAAGTGTGTGTGCACTTGATCATTTTTGACATGATGAAGTGATCACCTTCTATGGGCTCATCAGAACGTGTATAGAATAGGGAAGTTTTTGCTCTTTCTCATCCAAGACTGACGATCTTTCATTGGCTTTTGAGGTCCAATTCATTAAATTTTATTAGGTTAAGAGTGCTACATTGGGAATTAACTGAAACAAAGAATCCACCCGTGATGTGTCTGCTCAGAGACAGGCTCTGAGTTCCGACAGGCTCAGGGCCGATGCAATTCAACCCTTCAACCCTTCAACCCTGATGCAATTCAACCCTTACCTTGAACCAGTCTGTCTTTCCTACTGCACACTTCACTGCTGTCACACTGTCCTCATACAAGAGAGGTGGTAGCTCAGTGGTTAAGGCATTGGGCTTTGGATCAGAAGATCACAGGTTCAAATCCCACCACCACCAAGCTGCCACTGCTGGGCCCTTGAGCAAAGCCCTAAAACCCTCCCCTGCTCAGTTGTAAGTCGCTCTGGATAAGGGCGTCTGCCAAATGCCGCAAAATGTAAAATGTAAATACATGTCCTGCACCACCCTAACATACTTCTCTGACACACCTGACTTCCTTATACAATACCACAACTCCTCTCTTGGCACCCTGTCGTACACTTTCTCTAAATCCACAAATACACAATGCAATTCCTTCTGTCCTTCTCTATACTTCTCAAACAACATTCTCAAAGCAAATAAGGCATCTGTGGTGCTCTTCTTTGGCATAAAAACAATGTTGCTCACAGATGGTCACCTCCTCTCTCAGCCTGGCTTTCACTACTCTTTCCCATAGCTTCATGGTGTGACTGATCAACTTAATTCCCCTGTAGTTACTGCAGGTCTGTACATCTCCCTTATGCTTAAAGATCGGTACCAGCACACTCCTTCTCCATTCCTCAGGCATCCTCCCACCTTCCAGAATCTTGTTAAACAATCTGGTTAAAAACTCCACTGCCATCTCTCCTAAACATCTCCACGCTTCTACCGGTATGTCATCGGGTCCAATCGACTTTCCACTCTTCATCCTCTTAATCGCTGCTCTCACTTCCTCTTCAATTCTATCCACTTCCTGCTTCACCAACTCCACATCATCCAACCTTCTCTCTCTCATTTTTCTCGTTCATCAGCTGCTCAAAATACTCCCTCCACCTTCTCAACACACTCTCCTCACTAGTCAACACATTTCCATCTCCATCCTTTATTGCTCTAACTTGCAGCACATCCTTCCCAGCTCAGTGACTCTGCCTGGCCAGTCGGTACAAATCTTTTTCTCCTTCCTTAGTGTTCAACCTCTCATACAGCTCCTCGTATGCCTTTTCCTTGGCTTTTGCCACATCCCTCTTCACCTGCTGACTACTACTTTTCTCATCACCCTGTCGATCCCAATTCTGTTTTGTTAACCTCTTTTCCCTTATGCTTTTCTGCACTTCCTCATTCCACCACCACGTCTCTTTATCTTCCTTTGTATTTCCAGATGTCACACCAAGTACTTTTCTAGCTGTCTCCCTCATCACTCCTGCAGTAGTTTCCCAATCATCCAGCACCTCTTCACCTCCACCTCCTCCTCCACTCTGTCTGACATCTTCCCTGAACCTTACACTACACTCTTCCTCCTTCAGTTTCCACCATCTTATTCTTCTGTCAGTCCTCACTCTCCTCCTCTTCCTGCTCCTCCTACCGCCCCTTCAGCTATGCGGGAGCCTCAGCTCGCGCAACCAGCCCGGTTTTCGGCGACCCTGACTCCTGCCGATCGTTTATTATGCAGTGCGACCTGATTTTTAGCATACAGCCCTCCCAATTCGGTACAGAGCGCTCCAAGGTGGCCTACGTCATTTCCCTACTGTCAGACCGAGCCCTAAGGTGGGCCACTGCGGAGTGGGAAAGTCAATCAGCCATCTGCAGATCGTTCGCCGCCTTTTCTGCTGAACTCCGGAAGGTCTTCGGCACATCTATGCCACGCCAAGATGCAGCCCGCTCCCTGGTCTCGGCCGCACAGGGGCATCGCTCTGTTGCAGAGTTCGCGGCTAAGTTCCAGACCCAGGCCACTGACAGCGCTTTACGATACTTTCCTCCAGGGTCTCTCCTCTGCTGTTAATGACGAACTTGCCGCTCGTGATCCACCCCAGGATCTGGATTCACTGATCTCATTGGCTACACGCATTGATCGGCGCATAAAGGAACGCTGCCGGGAGCGTGGTTACCCCGCTCAGAGCCTAGATCCTCACAGTCCTTCAACTGCGAGCAGTTCCCCACCTCGTGTTTCAGGTTCTGGCACCCGTTCTTTCTCTCCGCCGCAAGACATGGAGATAGGACGCCACCACCTGACCCCCGCTGTGATGGAGAAATGTCGGTCTCCAGGTCTATGCCTCTACTGCGGAGGTAAAGGGCACATGGCCGCATCCTGCCCAGTAAAAGGCAAGGCTCATCAGTAAAGGGGGGAGCACCCACTAGCCACTCCTTCCCCGCTCCCTCCAAACCCACTATCTTGGTCCACCTTCAGGTTGGCCCCGGAGGCACGGAATTGGCTGCCTTCGTCGGCGCTGGGGCTGATGCCGAATTCATCGACCTCAAGCTTGCCCAGCAACTGCTGGTTCCCATGGAACCCCTACCTGAAGCTCTGCTGATCAGAGCCCTGGACGGCAGCCTTTTAGGCCGGGCCACACACCGCACTAAGCCTCTACTCATGTCAGTGGGGGAACGACATCAGGAGTGGCTTTCCTTCCTGGTCATCTCCTCTCCTCAAGCCCCCATTATGCTCGGGTTCCCTTGGCTTCAGAAACACAACCCACGTGTTGATTGGATGACAGGGCATATTCTGGATTGGGGTGTGCATTGCTTCGGCCACTGCCTTGCTCTTCCTCCACCCAAACCACTGCCAGCTGTCACTCCCGAGTACTTCGATTTAGCATCGGTTCCTGAGATCTATCATGGCCTTGCGCGCGTGTTCAGTAAGGCCTTGGCTACCTCCCTGCCTCCCCACTGGCACTTCGACTGTGCCATCGAACTGCTTCCCGGACCCAGTCCCCCTAGGGGGCGCCTGTATCAGTTATCCACCCCAGAGAGGACTGCCATGAACCAGTATATCCAGGAGTCCCTGTCAGCAGGTATCATCCGACCATCCTCCTCCCCAGCTGGGGCAGGTTTCTTCTTTGTCGAAAAGAAGGATAAGTCCCTACGCCCATGTATTGACTACCGGGGTCTTAATGCGATCACTGTCCGGAACCGTTACCCCTTGCCGCTTATGGCCTCGGCGTTCGAGCTCCTGCATTGTGCCACGATCTTTACTAAGCTGGATCTACGCAACGCGTACCACCTGGTGCGTATCAAGGAGGGGGATGAATGGAAGACCGCCTTCAATACCCCAGCCAGTCATTACGAGTACCTCGTCATGCCGTTCAGCCTACCCAACGCCCGTCTTTCAGGCTCTAGTCAACGAGGTCCTCCGTGACCTGCTCAATACGTTCGTGTTCGTCTACCTAGATGATATCCTGATCTTCTCCTATTCCATGGACGAACATGTCCGGCAGGTGCGTCAGGTCTAGGAGAGACTTCTCAAGAACGGGCTCTACGTAAAACCAGAGAAATGTGAGTTCCACACCTCTTAAACCTCGTTCCTGGGATACCTGCTTTCAGCCGGTAATATCCGGATGGACCCTGCCAGGGTCCAGGCAATCCGGGACTGGCTGACCCCCACCTCCCGCCACCAATTACAAAGGTTCCTGGGCTTCGCCAATTTTTATCGCCACTTCGTAAAGGGCTATAGTTCGGTGGTGGCGCCCCTCCACCTCCTGACATCTTTCCTCCGCTCGTTCTTTTGGGGCCCCGAGGCTGAGGAGGCATTTCTGGAGCTTAAGCGGCGATTCACGGAGGCGCCCATCCTCATCTTTCCTGACCTGGCTCGGCAGTTTATTGTTGAAGTCGACGCCTCTGGTGTAGGAGTAGGGGCGGTGCTCTCCCAGGTCTGCCCTGAGGATAACCGCCTGCATCCTTGCGCCTTTTTTTCCAGGCGCCTCAGCTCCTTTGAACGTAACTACCCGGTGGGTGAGAGGGAGCTCCTTGCTGTCAAACTGGCCTTGGAGGAATGGCGCCATTGGTTGGAGGGTGCGGAGGTCCCCTTTCTGGTCTGGACGGATCATCACAACCTTGAGTACCTCCAATCGGCTAAACGACTCAACCCCCGACAGGCTAGATGGGGCCTTATCTTTGGCCGCTTCCAGTTCTCTCTTTCATACCGGCCTGGGAGCCGAAATGTCAAGCCTGATGCGCTCTCTGGAGTTCATGCCCTGAAGGAGGAGGAGCCATGCCCAGAGACCATCCTTGGCAAGTCTGTGTCGGTCCACATCCTTAGTCTCGCATTGGAGGAGCGGGTCAAGAATGCCCTGTCCCCGAGGGGGACGAACTGGTCTCCTGTTCGTCCCAGAGGGTCTCCGCTCTGGAGTTCTTCAGTGGTGTCACAACTCCCTGTTCTTCTGTCACCCCGGTCAGCCTCGCACCTTGTCTCTGGTCAAGGCACGCTTTTGGTGGCCTTCCATGGTAAAGGACTTTGTCGCAGCCTGCCCCGACTGTGCCCAACACAAGAACCCTCGTGGCCACCCCCAAGGTCTTCCTCGGCCCCTTCCTATCCCGAAACGTGCTCCGGTTTCCGGCTCGGCTCTGCTCTGCTCACGCTGAACGCGCTCCGGTTTCCGGCTCGGCTCTGCTCTGCTCTGCTCGCGATGAACGTGCTCCGGTTTCCGGCTTGGCTTTGCTCGCGCTGAACGCGCATTTCGGTTTCCGGCTCGGCATCCTCACACTTCGCGCACATCGGCTCCCTGAATCGGTTTCCCTGAATCGGTTTCCCGATTCAGCTCTGCACAGCTTTCTCCTGCTCTGCTCTTTTCATCTGCCTTGGATCCTATAACCTGAACTCTCTGACAGGTACACCATCTACCACTTCATCTAATTCACTCCAGAATCTTTCCTTCTCCTCCATCTCACAGCCAACTTGTGGAGCATAGGCACTGATGACATTTATCATCATCCCTTCAACTTCCACCTTCACGATCATCACCCTATCAGAAACTCTCTTCACCTTCACTACACTCTTACTGTACTCTTCCTTCAGAATCACCCCTACACCATTTCTCTTTCCATCCACACCATGATAAAACAGTTTAAACCCACCTCCAATGTTCCTGGCCTCACTCCCTTTCCACTTGGTCTCCTGAACACACAACATATCTACCTTTCTCCTCTCCATCATATCAGCTACCTCTCTCCCTTTACCCGTCATAGTACCAACATTTAAAGTACCAACCCTAACCTCTACTCTCCTACACTTCTCCTTTCCCTGCTGTCTCTGTAGATGTCTTCCTCCTCTCCTTCTCCTCCTTCAGCCAACAGTAGCCCAATTTCCACCGGTACCCTGTCGGCTAACGATACCTGTGGCGGTCGTTGTTAACCCGGGCCTCGACCGATCCGGTATGAAATTCTCATTTGTGATACGCATATTTGATTTGGCACAAGTTTTACGCTGGATGCCCTTCCTAACGCAACCCTCCCCATTACCCGGGCTTGGGACCGGCACTAAGAGTGCACTGGCTTGTGCATCCATAATGGCTGGGTTTGTTTTTCGCATATCCCAACTCATCTGGAAGTTGGGGTCAGAGCGCAGGGTCAGCCATGGTACGGCGCCCCTGGAGCTGATAGGGCTAAGTGCCTTGCTCAAGGGCTCAACAGTGGTAGCTTGGCAGTGCTGGGGCTTGAACCGCTGACCTTGTGATCAGTAACCCAGAGCCTTAACCACTGGACTACCACTGCCCTTTCATGTATGCTTTCTCTAAATACACTAAAGTGTCATAAAATGTATGAGCAGTGTTGTGCTAGTTACTAAAAAATAGTAACTAGTTACAGTTACTTATTTCTTCATTTAAAAAGTAACTCAATTACTTTGTTGATTACTTACACCAAAAAGTAATGCGTTACTGTTAAAAGTAACTTTTTAGTTACTTTTTTAAAGAACGTTCTTTAATGTTTCCATTAATGCCCTTTTATACGTTATGGTCTATACAAACACAAAACTGACTTAAACACAAAGTAATTTTTAAACACTATTTTATTTAAGTCAGACCAGCACAAACTGAATATATCACAAGGATTTCTGAAATAAATAACAAAACAAGCTGAATAATATATTCAGAATCAAAAACTAAGTGGCTTCTGCATCATAAAAGCTGTGTTGTGTTGAGGTCTTAATAATGTTCCATTCACAGCTTAAGTATGAAAACTATCAACAATGTACAACATAACACCGGGTTAGAGGCATGGAGTTTCTGGAGGAGCATCGGCAGATTGGAGTTGCTGTTTATTGCAGTAGATACGACCTTCGAACCAGAAAGACACAGCTTACATTTGACTAAAAAGTTTTTGTTTTTATGCTCAAATAAAGTGAAATAATGAGCATATTTTCACTTTGAGAAACTCGTCTTGTTCTTGCCTCGACTCGCTATTACTGCCGCACAGACCTGAATAAACTGAGACACGCCCACAGTGCGTCTTCTTCATGTTTACAGTGGTTTATCCATCAATCCTATAATGCGTCGCTGCTGTAAACAGGTTAGACTGTAGGCTACACTTCAGCCGAAATTAATTCATTTAAAAAAGTAACAGGTAACGCACCATACGGTAACGGTAACGGAGTTACTTTATTTTTAAAAGTAACACGTTACAGTATTAGTTACGTCTTCATGTTTACAGTGGTTTATCCATCAATCCTACAATGCGTCGCTGCTGTAAACAGGTTAGACTGTAGGCTACACTTCAGCCGAAATTAATTCATTTAAAAAAGTAACAGGTAACGCACCATACGGTAACGGTAACGGAGTTACTTTATTTTTAAAAGTAACACGTTACAGTATTAGTTACTGTCAAAAGTAACTTCGTTACAGTAACGCGTTACTAGTAACGCATACTGCACAACACTGAGTATGAGTCTTTTAGCATATTTCTTAAAAGTGCAACTAAGTATATATTTACTACCCAAGAACTTCTAGTATACTTAATAATAAAACATTCAAATGCAAAACAATACATTTTAACACACTTGAAGTAAGCATGTTAGGAGTACAATTGTGCTATAAATATTTTTTATGCATTCAAGAGTACTTCTTTTTCACCTGGGATGTCTGTACTACATTATGATATGCTCTTTCAGTGCATACTTAATTGTGCATTCTCTTTTTAATCCATATTTTTATTTTACCTTTCTTTTCACCCTTACTTCCATTAGCTCTTTCTGAGAGGTGCAATTTGGGCCAACGCCTTTTGTATGGTGTGCCTTTAGAATATATGCCTTTTAGAATGATTTGTTGGACCTTGTGTGCATCCCTCCTTGCCTCCCACAGTTCATACCCACGATGCTTCTACTCAAACTGAACCCGAACTACTGTTCGAGCCTTTCCCTCCTGGCTCCCCATCTCCACTTATTCCCCAACTTCTCCTGTCTCTACTGGAGACGAACCTGGTCCTTCCTTTTCCTCAGGATCTGACACCATTGTTCTTGACCACAGTAAAAGGAGCACAAGATGGGAGGTGGGACTCATGCTTTCCTCAGTTTGCAGATGAAGTAGAGGCATGATTGACGTACTTGGTCACTAATGCGGTGTTTGTCATCCAGGCAAGGTCCTCAGAGATATGCACTCCCAGAAACTTGGTGCTGTTTACCCTCTCCACTGCGGCACCGTTGATGGTCAGTGGGGGGTGCTCTGCAGGCCTTTTTCTAAAGTCAATGACAATTTATTTGGTCTTCCCCATGTTTATTAGCTGCTGGGGGATGATAGTATTGAATGCTGAACTAAAATTTAAGATCAGCATTGTACATTCTTTGTGAGTCATGGTCCGCCGAAAGCTGGATGTTTTGCTTTATAAAATTTTAAATATGGATATTTTTCTTACTCAAACCCTTTGATTTACTTCAGAAGACCTTTAGTAACCCTATGGAGCCGTGTGGAGCTATTTTATGATCAGTGGATGGAGTTTTTTTTCTCTCATTATAAAGCTTGGAAGAGCCAGGACTGTGTTCGTCTGAAAGAAGAAAGTCATGTACACCAAGGATGACTTGAGGGTGAGTAAATCATTGGGTAATATTACTTTTTGGGTGAACTATCCAATTAAGGGATTAAGAGCCTTGAACCATCTTTTTAATATTGCTAAATCATGAATTTAAGGATCTTACCAAGCATGATCAACCTTGGAGTAAAAGGAAGTGAAAGCTTGGTCTCTGCATCTGCCGGAGTTGTTGTGACCTAAACACATAAACAAACACACAGACACACAGTTTTTCTAACTGTCATTTATATCAATTATCAATTATACATGGAAAAATTTATACTTACATCAGCTGAAAGGAACAGTGATTCCTTCTTTTCTTTGAAGTGGGTGATAATCAACAGGACAGCTGCAAGGCTTGGGTCAACATCTCTGCCCTCTCAATATCTTTGAGGATTGTTCGAACGTCTTTTCCCCACCTGGAATTTGGATTTTAAAAAAAAGCAGAGAATCATTTCCCCTTTGGTACAAACTGAGGTCAAGATCAACCCCAGTCAGTGAAAAGAAATGAGCACATAAGAATCTCTTCATGAAGAGAAAAGGCTACCTTGCCTGAAGATCTGAGAAACTGGGTAGAGGGTTGGCATTAATGCTTAGATGTCATTTTCATGAATTCCTCGTCCTTTAAAACAAAAAAAAAGACTAAACATCTCCTTTATCTTTATCTGTAACGACTGTAAAAAATGTCCCCTTTAGGAAGTTCAACAGGGTTCCAGTTTACACAACCAGAGCTATCCAGTTTAGCAGATTTATGTAGATGTTAATGGTTGACTATCATCCACCTCCTGTTCGTTTAAGTTTTCAATGTCGAGCTATTGTATTGTTCCGGTTAAGATGTTTCACCCTTGTCTTCAGCTGACACAGCAAAGAGTAGTAAGCACACCCAATTAACTCTCCCTTTTCTGTTTTGTTACTAAAACTGTTCGGATACTTCTGGATGACTGACTGTGCAATTTCTAAACATTGCTGCCTGGTTGGATTTAAATACACCTCTCTGATGGATTCCACAATCACACTAACATATGTGTCCTCTCTGAGGCCTCAGGTCACTTTCCTTGTGCAAGACATGTTCTTAAATTTGGTGTCATCAAAGCGTTTGTACACTGGAAGAGGGTAATAGTCAGCTAGATTCTCTGCGTTTACAAACAAATATTCAGGATTTGACTCTTTTGTTGCAGACACTGCAACAAAAGAGTCAATAACCATTACTGATTTACACTTTTCAACAACAAAGAATAAGTCTGAGAAGTGTATCAGTATCATTTAAATTTTCCAAAATGTGTAAACATCATAAGTGGGATCTACCACAACAACTATTGACATTTTAATTAATGATGCTTTGGTTTAAGTGGTACATTTGGAAACAAGGCAGCTCTTAAATGCTCTTAAATCCAACCTTCTCTCTCTCACATTTTCCTTATTCATCAGCTGCTTAAAATACTCCCTCCATCCTCTCAACACACTCGCCTCTCTAGTCAACACATTTTTATCTCCATAATTTATTGCTCAAACTTGCAGCACATCCTTCCCAGCTCGGTCCCTCTGCCTGGCCAATTGGTACAAATCCATATTTCCTTCCTTAGTGTCCAACTTCTCATACAGCTCCTCATATGCCTTTTCCTTTTCTTTTGCTTCTCCGATGGCGACGTCTCGCCTCTGAGCTTCTCCGATGGCGACGTCTCGCCTCTAAACTCCTCCGATGGTGACGTCTCTCTCCTGAGCTCCTCCGAAGGCGACCTCTCGCCCCCAGGCTCCTCCGTCGGCGATGTTTCGCCCCCGGGCTCCTCCGTCGGCGATGTCTCGCCCCCGGGCTCCTCCATCGGCAAAGTCTCGCCCCCGTGCTCCTCCGTGGGCGAAGTCTCGCCTAAGAGCTCCTCCGAAGGCGGCGTATCGCCTAAGAGCTCCTCCGAAGGCGGCGTATCGCCTAAGAGCTCCCAAAAGGCGAAGCCACACCTCCTAGACCATCTGAAGGCGAAGTCACGCCTCAGCGTTCCGCTCCAGGCGACGTTTCACCTCCGGGTTCCTCTCCGGGCGACGTAACACCTCTGTGTCTCTTTCCGGGCGACGTCTCTCCTCCTGGTCCCTCAGAGGATGACGAAGCACTCCCAAGTTCCTCTGAAGGCTGTGTTCCTCATCTCCGCCGTGGGCGTCACTCGGCCTCTGGATGCCACCGAGGACGCTTTTCTGCTCCCGGTCTACACCGAGTGCATCACTCATTCCCCGATCTCTGCTATGGACATAGCTCCGCCCCTGACCTCCGTGGTTGGCACCCCTTCGGTCCAGGTCTCCACCGAAGGCATCACTCCATTCCGGGTCTCCGGGGTGGACATCGTTACGCTCCCATTCTTCGTGCTGGACATCACTCCGCTCCAGCCCTCCCCAGTGGGCGTCAATCCGCCCCTGATTGCCGCAGAGGACGTCACTCGGTCTCTTGTCTCTGCCAAGGAGGTCGCTCCGCCTTCGCTGAAGCTGTCTCTCCGTCCCCAGACTCTGCTACAGGCGGTTCTGACCAGGTCCCTTTCGACCCTGGACGGACACTGGGGTTCTCCTCCGAGTGCCCTGGCCCTCCGGGCATCGGTGGGTTTGGGGCATCAGGTGCATTCGTTATTGTATGTGTTGGACTCTACGTACTGTTGAATGTATGGGTTCTTTGTTTGCCGTTTCACTCGGACTCCACTATCCGGTACCAACTGCGCTTCTCCTCCGTGCATCTCTGATCCGCTACGCTTCTCCCCAAGTGCACCTCGGACTCTCTTAAAGGACTTGTGTGTGCATGAGTGTGTGTGTGTGTGTTTGCGCACATGCGCGCGCTTGTGTATATCTCTCTCACTCACTCTTGTAATTAAAGCCTGAGCGAGCTGTACTCCGGCTTCCGCCTCTCATTTCACTCGCACCCTGACATCGACACAGATTTTGGGACTCACAGCTGAAATGCCCTACCTAACTTTGAATGTTAACAGTTCCTGATAAAAGTAGGCTTCATACACAATTTAAATATCTCTAAAAAAAGACACTTTGAGCTTTAAATTTTATGAAGATTTTCATAACAAATGAGATTCCTACAAACATTTATCTGAGACTGTGTCTGATCCTTTTCTCCCTCCCCCTGTTTGAGAGACACCTGCTAAACCCAGGTGATCATTCATACTCTATTCATACAGTCTGCATATTAATGAATGGCTGACCATTAAAGGCTTTTGTTATACATGTTTGGGGCTATTGATATTGATTTGGTATTCATATTGATGGACAGGTAGCCAGACAAGCTATTGTTCTACAGTCATGGCCATTCATATTGATGTCTGGCCATTCCGATCTCAACAACACACACACACACACACACACACACACACACACACACACACACACACACACACACACACACACACAAACTTACTTTTCAAGCATTTCTCTTATAAAAACAAACAGGCAATAAAACCAATAAAATCGTATAAAGCTATAAAGGGAGACTCACAGATGCAGATCTCCATGTCTCTGTTGTTACTCTGCCCCCCAAAATATTTTCCATATTGCTGCTTTTTGTGCAACTCTCAGATAAAACAACTTATTTGATTGTCATTTTTTTTCATTGTTTTCTTTTTTTTGTAAACAAAGTCCAGTTAGCACGAGCTATAAACAGCTGTTTATGTTGACCTGAGAGCTGCATTACTTCCTGGTTCGTCACTGCTTCTTCGCTGCTTCAGCCAGTAATAATTTGTAAAGTGTAATAAAACCAAGCCTCACACACATGAAGAATAAAATCCTCCCATATATCGTTAGAATCCTGCACTTATTGGCTACATTGTCCATTAGTCATTTTGTTTCCATAATGCTACTGGCTGGAAATAAAAGGTGAATTGAGAGGCTGCGCATAAAAAAAACATGGCGACACCTGCAGAGAGAGTAGAGACTCCACCCAAGATTTATACTCTTTTATTTTTTTATTATCATTTTTTTTTACTTTTTTGTGGTCTCAACCGTTTTGTAACACTATATTCTACCAGTCATATTTGTTTTTTGTCACTAAGCTGTCGTTTTTTATGTGAAGGTTATTCGGAAATATATAAAGACACACACCAGCCGAAATTCTGTGACGTAAACAAAGGAATAAACATCTAAATTACAACACTATTGTTTGTTTGGAGCAGAAATGCTTTGCGGCTTGTTGTTTACTGGATCCTTATCTTTACTAATAAACCGGGATTAGCAGCAGTGAATGTGTTTGTGACTCGTTATTACAATAATTATGTAAGTAGTGTGTTTTTTTTATGCATGTTGTTGTTGTGTACTGCTCACACAAATTCAGCAAATACATTCGTTATACGTTTTCCATTGAAAAACTGTGATCTGAAATCACTGCTTGAGACTTAGAGCTTTAGAATGATGTATAGTTAGTCATGGTTACTCTTCTCCCTATTTATTTAATCTATTGCTAAACATTAACACCTGAAAACAATTGGCTATTAGTTGCGTTCACGCAACCACGAAGCCTAAGAGGTTAAAAGAAAAAGAAGAAAAGGTGTTGAAAATGCCTATATTTTTTAACACTTTCACATGTAAGTTTCAGATGAGCCTCCAGTGTGAGTTTTATTAGATTATCATTCTGTGTCAGTTTATTTCAAGGTTTACACAAATGTTTGTAAAACTAACAACAAAGTTAAATTAATTTCCCTTTGGAATTGCACGCACAGATTTGAACTTGGAAGCCCCCATTTTGATGCTGTCATCATAAGTATTAGCCTCAACAAGTTTCAGAATCAGTATTGGTCATTGTTTGTGTGATTGCTGAGATTTGTTTAGCGGCTATAATCTGGTAAGTAATTCTCAAAAACATTTAAATAATACCTTTAAATAATCTGGATTAGAATGTAAAACAGTATAATCGTCTAATTGGAACAATTTACTTATTGAGTTTTTAGCTATTAGACCTAATAATAATTTATCAGGAACACTTTACATGTTGCAATATTAGAATTTTTTTGTTGCATGGAGAGATTAAACTCAAATTAATCATAATTTAGGAGTAGAGTTAGTATATTTACGGATATTTTCTCGCCTGTTGGTTACCGCAGTTACATGTCTTAAAACTTTTTAGTTACAGATCTTCCACTAAAACAAACAAACTAAAAAAAAGATTGAGATGGTTTGGACATGTTCAGAGGAGGGACATGGGGTATATCGGTAGAAGAATGCTGAGGATGGAGCCCCCAGGAAGGAGGATAAGAGGAAGACCAAAGAGTAGGTTTATGCATGTGGTGAGGGAAGACATGGAAGTAGTTGAGTTGAAAGAGGCAGATGTAGAGGACAGGGGGGTATGGAGATGGATGATCCGCTGTAGCGACCCCTAAGGAGAAAAGCCGAAAGAAGAAGAAGAAGAAGAAAAATAAAAACATACACAACAAGTCCAAAGGTATAAAAAAAAGAAAATAGAGTTATTGCAGTTGTCACTGTGGCTACTTACTCTTTACTGGATTTATTTGATTTGTTTTGTGCATGCATGAAATGGCTAAAGAATTAACCAGAAAGTGGTTAGCGGCTGATGCTAGCGCTATAGATTTTTCTTAAAAGGAAGAAATCCTGACAATTCCACATATCAGAGTGAATTGATGAAGGATGGAAGAAATGAAGTGATTCATTAAAGTATGCTGAAATAGGTAGAAAAGGTAAGTAGATCATATCTTTAGAAAATGAAATGTAAAACACGTCTGTATTAACCAAATTGGGTCTAACAAATGTAAAATATTTTATTACATATTTCCATTCATTTCATTTATTATATCAATTTCATTTATGCCAATGTAATCGAAATATTAAAAAAGTGTACAAAGTATCTGAGGGAGCTTCTGTACCATTATGATCCCCGCCTATCAAACGGTGCAGGCTATTTGTTGGTACATAAAATAATGAAGACTACAGCAGGGGGCAGATCTTTCTCTTACAAAGCCCAACAGTTATGGAACAGCCTACCAATTAGTGTTCAGGACTCAGACACAGTCTCAGTGTTTAAGTCAAGGCTGAAAACATATTTATTTTTCAAGCATTTTATCTGTATGTTTTTCTTAGGTTAAGAGGCAGATTTGGAGAGATCAAGGATATTGTGAGGGTTCGGAGAGACGAGGCCGAAAGCCAATGTAACAAAAGCTGTAATTTTATTTAAAGGAACCCAGAATAATTGTACGCTCAAGCACAGGCTCCAGCCGTACCAGGAAAGTTCAAATAATCCATTAGAAAGCCTTATGGAAAGGTTAAGTCCATGGAATCTCGGATCTCCCGAGAAAGGTAAGGTAGCGCAAAAAAGTGGTGATGAGCATCAGGTGCAGGTACCTAGTAAGACGGAAAGTCGCTACGAGCATGCGGGGTGTTTCGGGAAGGCGTGGCAGGTCGTTACCCCCACCAGGGGCGGCTCTCGAAGCCCAAACCCAGCACCTGGGGCGACACAACCCTGGACGTAGCGAGCTATCTCTCTGTTCATATCTGGCCACCAGTACCGAGCTTGTGTAAGGAGGAAAGTCCTTCTTCGGCCCGTGTAAAATATCCTTGATCACTAGTCCTAGATTAGGTTGACCCAGAACACTCAGTTCTTGTCTTTATCCTCTCTTCATACGCTTATGCTGTGAGAATACCCAAACTGTTGCCTTTTGGTATTTCTAATCCATGCTTTGTTGCTTCTGCTAAACGAATAACATGACCAGATGTGAAGTTATTATTGTTAACCGTTTTTATCTTCTCACAGTATGGTAATATGTATCTTGTTGCCATTAGTAGTTATAGTAATTCTGCTGTATGCTTCTGGAATAACCTTTTTGTATGTTTCTGTTGACCATACCCTGAACTATCCTTTTTTGTGGCATGTGTTACTTTGCTCGTACACAAACAGTGGTTCCTGTATTTCTGTTTTAGACTTATCTTTTGCAGGCTCAACATAACCTTGTGGAGTTGTCTCTCCTAAGTTTCTCTTCTGTTCACACACACACACACACACACACACACACACACACACACACACACACATACAAACACACCTGGCAGCCCTCCCTTTTTCTCTCCATCTCTTTGGAAGTATATCTTCATGTGTGAAACAATAAACTTCGGAACTTCTCTCTGAAAGCTGACTCGTGTGTCTTATTGAGACTTCCCCGTATACGTAGGAGAGCAGAGATCGAGAGGGAAGGTTGAATTCAGGGGTATCCTGTCCAGGGGATATCAGTGTTCGGGTAAGTGCTGATTTGGTATCTTGTCATACTGTTCAATGTGTAGGCACTTACCTCGTATGCTGATATTCGTGTTGTGCTGATTTGGTATCTTGTCATACCCTTCAATGTGTAGGCACGCACCTTGTATTCGTAAGCGAACTTGTTGTCGACGTTGTACCGTCGTGTAGCGCACCCCCTGAACTACCCCCTGGCTAAACTTTAGCAGGGTGGACTGAACCACAACCTCAATTTCTGATTATCCTCGTGGTGGTACCTTTAAGTCTGAATACCTGAAGTCTGCACATTCCCAAATTTATGAAGGTTTGGGCGATCCTAACTGGGGTTATTCTTACATGGGTGATAGTTATCAAAAATGGGTAGAAATGAAACCAATCTGGGATGAATATCACTCTATACCGAACTCAAAAAGAGAATTTAAGTCTCTGCCCAAAATCGAAGCCAACCCAAAACCATCTTTATCGCCAAATGCTCCACCCCCACCCTATCAGGATGGCGGGTTAGTGTCTCCTTCGGTCCCAGAGATCGATCCTTCCTCCCTGGCCCAAAACCCACACTAATGCGGTATGCGTATGGTCAAAGTCAGCCCACGACCCCAAATTACATCCGCCCTTGATCGGGGACCTTAGAGACATTATCAGGGTTCTTCCGTCCCCATCTAAACCTCTGCATTTAGTTGACATGCTAATGAGCTTTACCCACCATAATCAGTTGACGGGCACAGACTATAGGTTTATACTTCATGCAGTACTAGGGGACAGTTACGACGAGGTAACGCTTATTGACATGGTGCCCAGTTTACACCCTAGGAATGATGAGATTAAAATGGAAACAAAAACGGAGGTGGAGGACGAGGGGGAAGGGTAAAAAAAAAGTAAGAGCAAAACCACCTTCTATTATTATTATTACTGGGCTGAGTGAGATGCTCTTTCGGAGTTAAAAAAGGAGTTGACCAAATTCCTACTCCAGCGGCAGCAGGCCAATAGAGATCTCTCTCAAGTAACTAACTGTAAACAGGAGAAGGGTGAAACTACTTCCAAATATTTGACCCGATTTAAGAAGACTTGGACTTTATTGGGAGCAATGGAGTTAGAAGACGCAGAAAGTAACCCAACCCTCTATTCCTCACAACTTTTATGCATAACTGTGGTCCAGAGGTACAGAAAGTCCTGAAGTATTAGATCACCAAACGTAGTAACCTGTCCCTCTGACACAAATATTTTTCTGCAACATCGTTTTGTTTTTATGCCTGATTGTCCGTTTAATCTGTTGGCCCGAGATCTCATGAGCAGGCTGCACATTTCTCTCACCTTCTCTGGCTCTAAACTCACGGTTTCAGTTCCTGATTCTGCTCCTCTGTCATATCTTTTTAACATGAACATTAATGACTGTTTTCTCTCTACCACACAGAAATTACCCCTCCCTTCTTCACTGGAAGAATTGCCATCTCTCCTCTGGGCGGAGCATAAGGACGATGTGGGCTTGGTTCATTGTCCTCCTTATGAAGCTAAACTAAAACATTTACATCCTGTGTTTTTCAAACAGTATCCTCACTCTGAATCAAAGTTGCAAGGAATAGACAGAATTTTGACCTCTCTGTTACAACAGGGTGTGATTTAGCCATGTGTGAGTTCCTACAACACACTCGTTAATCCGGTTTCTAAGACGCACGGCACTTGGTGCTGCACTCAGGATTTGTGAAAAATAAATTATGTTGTGGTTCCTGTTGCACCCGATGTGGCCTCTATTATCGATTTAGTTCTATGCAATCATACACACTTCTCGGTGTTTGACTTGTGTTCTGCCTTTTTCAGCGTTCCTGTAGAAGACGCAGACGCAGCCTCTTTTCGCCTTCACGCACAGGGGGCGCCAATATACCTGGACACGTCTGCCACAAGGATTCATTGACTCCCCAGCAGTCTTTTCTGTTGTGGTAAGGGATGCACTCTGTGATCTTGCCCTCCCCTCTGACTCTGTTGTCTTACAGTATGCAAATGATTCCCTGATCTCCGCAGTCTCCGAGGACCTCTGTGAACAAGCCTCCCTGTGCCTCCTGCGTCATCTGGCAAGAAAAGGATTCAAGGTATCCAAAACCAAACTCCAGTTTTGTAGAACCACTGTGAAATACCTAGGGTTCAAACTCTCTCAAGGCAGCAAACGGCTCTCTAAAGATCGTATACAGGTCGTTCTTAACACAAGGCGTCCCTCCACAAAGCATGCGCTCATGGCTTACCGGCGACTGATTGCTCTTTCCACGACAAACGTCTCCGCTCTGCGATCTCACACAACGATCCTTTGCAGCACCCGCTAACGTGGACACCCGAGATGTATGAGGTGTATGAGGCTTTGCGGTCAGCTCTGTGCTCAGCTCCTGCTCTCGGACTTCCAAACTATCATAAGGTTTTTCACCTTTATGTGTGTGAACAGGACGGAACTGCCTCTGCTGTCTTGGCTCAGGAGCATGGGGGGGGGCACCATGTGCGTTCCTGTCCAAAACACTTGACATCGTGGCTATCTGTCTATACGACAGAAGGTGATCCTGTCCAGGGGGCAGATGATGAGATAATTCCTTACAGTTTTAGGGGCTCGTCCGAGTAAGTGCTGATTTGGTATCTTGTCATACCGTTCAAAGTGTAGGCACTTGCCTTGTGTGCTGATATCCGAATTTATGTCGTGCTGATTTGGTCGTACTGTTCAAAGTGTAGGCACTGTTGTAAGAAAAGTTGTTGTCGAGCTTGTACCGTCAACAATAGCGCAATAAAACGTCTCTATAAGTCATAAGTAACTTGAAGACGTCGAAATTTTATTTAACCGCCTTATCTTTCTCGATCTCTGGCCTCCAACCTTTGTATTTAACATTGTCAGACAGTTGTACCTTTATTAATTCATGGGTAATTCTGAAACAAAATATCCTAAACCAGATCCTGAGGAGGCTCCTGGATAATTCGTTGTGGTCTCACCTTTTATACTACCCCCTGGCTAGACAATTTAGCAGGGTGGACTGAGCCACAAACTTAATTTCTGACTTATCCTCGTGGTGGTACCTTTAAACCTGAATATTTGATGTCTGCTCATTCTCAGATTTATGAAGGGTTGGGTGATCCAAACTGGGACTATTTGTATATGGGTAATGGATATCAAAAATGGGTTAAGATAAAACCAATTTGGGATCAATATCACTCAATACCGAACTCAAGGAGAGCATTGCAATCCCTTCCAAGAACCGATTCACAAACTAAACCGAAACCCTCGATCATAAAGAATGTCCAACCTCCGCCATATAACGATGATGGGTCTTTTCCCATCCGCCCCTACGGTCCCGTCGATATACCCTTCTCTAAGTCTAACCAACCCGTTTGCCAATCCGTCGGGTCCGGTCGCAACTTGTGTCGTTGAAACCATACTGGAAATTCCGCCCAATACAAAACTCAAGAACAGCACTCATCATAAGCTAAAAAAGGGTAAAATAAAGGCTTCACAAAATAATAATACAGATACTGAAACGGCTGATACGGGGGATGTGGGTCCGGACTCCGGATCTGAGATAGATCCGCCACCTTGGTCCGCCCATGCTGCCAATACAGCATGTATCTGGTCTAACTCCGCTCGTTGAAGGTCAACCCACCCTCCATAGAAGATCTTAAAGATATTATTAAAATGCTTCCATCTCCATCTAAACCGCTTCATTTTGTAGTCACAACCAACTAACCGGGGCAGATTATAGATTTATCCTACACACAGTCCTAGGGGACAGTTACGATTAAAAAAACCTTTTCAAAGCAGTGCCCAGCCTAAACCCTAAAAACGATGAAATTCAGACCGAAACAAAAGTTGAAGATGAATTTTACCTATTTACCTGTGAATAGCGGGGGGGCCGTGTCTGGTCGCAGCTCATTATCAAGGAAAATCTGTACCTCTACTTGGTTTCACATGATTTATATTTATTGGAAACATATGTTTTTATTTCACCGACTTATTCTAAAACTACATACTGTCTAAAGATATATTTTTTATTTCCGTGTGTCAGCTATTGGCCGAGTTTCAGCGCTTTTTGATGACGTGTTTCTAAACGAAGATAACGCAGACAAAGGCGACAGATGGCGCACCCTGACTATTTTATTCATTTAAAAAAAATACAACATTTTGTTTATATAGTAAGCATACACAAATGAAAGTAGACCCTTTACAGATTTAAATGATGTATTACTTTGACATGTTTGATAAAATATGACAGAGCAGTTTAAGCTCTTTTTGCTGGCATCTGAAAAAAAAGCACGTTTGGGCGCCGGCGGCGAATCAGACTCCAGAGGGTTAAAATACCAACTCACCGACAGTAGCAATTTAAAAGTAAAAACTCTGGGGGAAGAGGGTGCGCACCATGGAAGGCGATGACATTTTAGATAGTAAAAAATCGCTTGCCTCGCAGTAGCTGGAGGCGGTGGTGATCAAGGTGGATTTTACAAGAACAGTCGGTGGAAGGGGTCGGTGGAAGAGGAAACATGCAGGGCGCTAATTCTTATCCTTATCCTGCTGTCATATCTGTCTGATATAAATAGTAATGACTGTTTTCTCTCTGCCACACAGAAATTACCACTTCTTTCTGCACTGTGAGAGTTGCCATCTCTTCTAAAACTTTTGCACTCTGTGTTTGTTAAACAATATCCCCTCTCTGAACCAAAGTTACAGGGAATAGACAAAATCTTGACCTCCCTGTTACAACAGGGAGTGGTCAAGCCATGTGTAAGTGTATATAACACACCTGTTAATCCAGTCCCCAAACCGGATGGCACTTGGCGCTTTACTCAAGACCTAAGAAAAATAAATGATGTTGTGGTTCCTGTCGCACCTGTTGTACCTGATGTGGCCTCTATCATCAATTCCATTCCGTGCGATCATACGCACTTCTCTGTGATTGACTTGTGTTTTGCCTTTTTCAGTGTTCCTGTAGAAGAGCAGATGCAGCCTTTTTTTGCATTCACACACAGGGGACGTCAGTACACGTGGACATGTCTGCCACAAGGATTCAATGACTCCCCTGCATTTTTGTCTACTGTGGTAAGGGATACACACTGTGATCTTGCTCTCCCCTCTGACTCTGTTGTCTTGCAGTATGCAGATGATCTCCTGGTCTCCGCGGCCTCTGAGGACCTCTGTGAACAGGCTTCCCTCTGCCTTCTGCGTCATCTGGATAAAAAGGGATTCAAGGTAACCACAACTAAACTCCAGTTTTGTAGAACCACTGTGAAATATCTAGAGTTCGAACATTCTCAAGCCAGCAAAAGGCTCTCTAAAGATCGTGTACAAGTTGTTCTTAACACACGGCGTCCCTTCACATAGCATGCTCTCATGGCTTTCCCAGGAACTGAAATTTCCCCACTGTGGGACGAATAAAGGTATATCTTATCTTATCAACTACTGCCGACAATGGATACCTGATTGCTCTTACCACGACAAGCGTTTCCGCTCTGCAATCTCACACAACGATCCAATGCAGCACTTGCTAACGTAGACACCTGAGATGAATGAGGCGTATGAGGCTCTCCGGGCAGCTCTGTGTTCTGCACCCGCTCTCGGACTTCCGAACTATCACAAGGTTTATTACCTTGCATGTGAACAGGACGGAACTGCCTCTGCTGTGTTGACACAGGAGCATGGTAGGGGGCATGAGTCCATGTGCATTCCTGTCCAAAACACTTGACACCATGGCTCAGGGTTTACCTGCGTGTCTTTGGGCAGTGGTTGCCTGTGCTGTGATGGTACAAGACGCTGAAAAGTTAGTGTTTCTAGCACCAACCCATCCTTTTCGGGTGGGGGACATGGTTTTGATTAAATCTCTAAAACCTAAGCCATTGGGTGAATGTAAGTACGAAGGGCCAGCAGAAATAGTCGTGATCACACGCACAGGTGTGTTAGCTGATTTTTTTCCACAGTGGAGCCACACTACCAGAGTCAAGAAATGTCCCATGGGAGGTGACCCCGTTTCAAAAGAATGAATTTGCGTTCCTTACATATCACTATTTTTCTTTATGTTGCAGAAGCATAGCCTCTTTTGACCTCCCCATAAGTTCCTTAGGAGACATCTACCGGTTCCTGTTTTCTTCTATCACCGTGCACCGTGACTCAGGAACAGCTCCTCAGACCTTCTGGTGCCGACTCTTTGGCCTTACTCAACACTGCATGGCATGTGAGAAGAAACTGCAGGGAACAGAGAAACAACCTCTCATCAGGAAAAAAGGATCACAGCAAGTGACCAGTATGGCTGTCCATCTCTCCCTTGTCCTGGTGATCGTCAGCCTTGGGGCAGGGGTTCCCGCCCAGGCTCATCCGCACGACAACACCTTCTGGTTGTATGGCAACTGGACCGCCCGGTATCACATAAATGAGTCATGTTATGTATGTCAGCAGCTCCCATCTGCAGTAAAGTCCACAGCTTTGAGACCTAATTTCCAGAATATGACCGAAATTATTGTTAAGTCCGAATCCACCTGTATGAATAAATTTTGTAGAAATCAAATTAGGTCCAGTGACAGTAGTCTAACATCGTTAAGTCTAAATTATGTTTACGGCCTCCGTAGAACCAAGAAGGCCAATAAATTTGTCGAGATAAAAAACGCATTAACGACCATGATGACCCTCATGTACGAGCATGATTATGAAACTGTCGACCCCATTCCCTCAATAAAACCCCATGTCTCAAAGAAATTCCGATTTCCCCTTTGCTTTCAAAGGAAGGGCCCAGACTCCTTGGGAGTGACCCCGCCGGCTCTATGCAACCCTACCTTCTCCGAGTATTTAGACAACTTCACCTGTCCCATCTATCCCATCTATCGTTGAACTATCGTTCAACTTCTCGATTTGTATTGGGTTTGCGGGAAACAAGTCTATACCATTTTATCACCAGACTGGGGAGGAGTGTGTGCGTCACTCAATTTGGTTTACCTCTGTCTATAATTAAGGCAATCAAAATCACATGGTCTGGCCTAAAAGGTCTCTTGATGCCACCTTTCCACCTCCAACATCAAATTAAATCTAAGTTCTCCAAATTTTGGGATGCTTTTTTCCCTCAATACGGTGTTGTGGAATCAAATAGAGGTCACTCATTATCGTCTAGCTACCTTTGTTAATAAAACCCTCTTAGCCATTGATGGTATTCGGTCTGAGCTTAGGCCAGGCAGTAGAGAACATGCACGTAACTGCACAAGCCCTAGGGCTGGTTATATACTCTTTTTGGTCATTGGGTGCCATACATTTCCTTGATAATCCTGATTGACGTTGTTTTCCTGCTTTTATGCTTATTTGGACAATGTATTGTTCAATGTATCCAACAATCATTTACCTGTATGCTTTCTGATTATCAATCTGACAACCTTTGTTCTGAACATTAGGTTCTCATCTTCTGATACATACTGTAAGATGAGAACCTAATTTTCAGAACAAAGGTTGTATCCAAAACACATATATGTACATAGAATATTCCCACAATTCCCCTCTTTTTTCCATGATAAACTATTAATAGATAAATCACAATTTAAAACAATCAAACATGTCGCATGGGAACATAATAATTTTGTTGTATGCTCCTGTTGACCATACCCTGAACTATCCTTTTGTGGCATTTGTTACTTTGCTTGTACACACACAATGGTTCCTGTATTTCTGTGTTAGGCTTATCTTTTGCAGGCTCAACATGACCTTGTGGAGTTGTCTCTCCTAACTTTCTCTTCTGTTCATTAACACACACACATACACACACACACACACACACACACACACACACACACACACACACACACACACACACACACCTGGCAGCCCTTACCTTCTCTCTCCTTTTCTTTGGAAGTATATCTTCATGTGTGAGACAATAAACTTTGGAACTTCTCTCTGAAAGCTGCCTCGTGTGTTTTCATTGAGACTTCCCTAAGTACTTGCAGGAGAGCAGAGATCGAGAGGAAAGGCTGAATTCGGGGGTCTCCTGTCTATTTGACAGAAGGTGATCCTGTCCAGGGGGCAGATGATGAGATAATTCCTTACAATACAAAAGTGGCGCGATTTGGGCATTTAGGTTGCCGTAGTCTATGCACGGTCAAAGTCCCCCATCCTTCTTGTCTACAAGGAAGAAACTAGAGGCTGCAGGAGAAGAGGATGGGGCAATAAAACTCTGCTGGAGGGCCTGTTGTATGTAACCTTCCATGGCCGTGCGTTCAGGAGCTGACGGGATAAATCCGACATTTGGGTAGTCTGGGATCAGAGACCAAATCGATTGCACAATCATAAGGCCGGTGAGGTGGTAGGCGTGTTGCAGCCTGCTCACTGAACACATCAGCATAGGCCTGGTATTCACCCAGGATTTCCACCTGAGATGGTTTAGGGGAACCTTCCACAAGCGTAGCCGCTAGGATCAGACCCTCTGAGAGCAGAGATGGGAGGTGGCGTAAACAGTGTTCACCAGGCGCTCCACTCGAGGATGTCGCAAGGATCCCAGGAGCATCTAGGGGAGTGTTTTGTGAGCAATGGTTGAAGTGGAGGTCGGACCGCACATTGAGCAATGAGATCAGCAATGAGTTCAGAGCAATGAGCAATGAGTTCAGACAGGCCCCAGCCGGCAGGCGTCATTCTCTCTCCCTCTTGGACGGTCTCTGGGAGCCTACCTGCATGGGTTCAGGAGCAAGGGTCGAGGCCGGCAGGAGCTCGACAGGCAGTGAGGTGTAGGGAGAAGCGTATGGAACGCTGTATGAATGCCTCCAATCCCAACACGTCATCGTGTGTGGCCATGGCTAGATGAATATCTGGGTTTGATCCTTGCTGGTAAGCAATCTCATTCAAACTGCTAGTGGCCGCAAGAGTGCGGAATCGAAGACTGTACTCCGTTGTGCTGTCCGCCCCCTGGCGGATCTTTAGGAGTTGGTCAGGGGTGGTAAGGGCTCCCGATGCAATGCAGAAAACCTCAGTGAAATGTCATGTCACACCAAAGAATGGTGTGCATTTATCCCTGATGAGCAAGGCGACTGTGGCAAGGAAAAACTCCCTAAGATGTCATGAGGAAGAAACCTTGAGAGGAACCAGACTCAAAAGGGGAACCCATCCTCATTTGGGTGATATCAAGAGTGTGGTTATAGTCTTTAAGCAATACAGAACACTGGGGATTGAGAACTAACATGAGTACTGGAATGTCAGATTATAAGTAATGTTCTTTCTACAGTCTTATACAGTCATTGTGGTTATTAAACTAGGAGCTACTGAGCAACTCATAAAATAGGTCAACATTTGCGATCATCACAGTTCCAACACCAGCTTCTCCATGCCAGAGCCTTTAAACACTCCAGGAGGCTAAAAACAGGTCATTAGTGATTTCAACTAGAGCAGTTTCTGTGCTATGATAAGGCCTAAAACCTGCAGCGACAGTCTTTTCTAAAGACTAAAGTGCTATAATAAGGCATAAAACCTGCAGCAACAATCTTTTCTAAAATGTTAGACATAAATGGGAGATTTGAAATAGGTCTGTAATTTGATAGCGTGTTGGATCCAAATTAGGTTTCCTAATAAGGGGCCTGATAAACCCAGCCATTAGGGAGGCACAAGCCAGTGCACTCTTAGTGCCGGTCCCAAGCCCGGGTAAATGGGGAGGGTTGCGTTAGGAAGGGCATCCAGCGTAAAACATGTGCCAAATCAAATATGCGGATCACAAATGAAAATTTCATACCGGATCGGTCGAGGCCCAGGTTAACAACGACCGCCACAGGTATCATTAGCCAACAGGTAAGAGGTAGCTGATATGATGGAGAGGAGAAAGGTAGATATGTTGTGTGTTCAGGAGACAAGAGGAAAGGGAAAGGGAGTAAGGCCAGGAACATTGGAGGTGGGTTTAAACTGTTCTATCATGGTGTGGATGAAAAGAGAAATGGTGTAGGGGTGACTCTAAAGGAAGAGTACAGTAAGTGTGTAGTGGAGGTGAAGAGAGTTTCTGATAGGGTGATGAACGTGAAGCTGGAATTTGAAGGGATAATGATAAATTTCATCAGTGCCTATGCACCACAAGTTGGCTGTGAGATGGAGGAGAAGGAAAGATTCTGGAGTGTATTAGATGAAGTGGTAGATGGTGTACCTAGAAGAGAACGATTGGTGATTGGGGCAGACTTTAACCCTCTGGAGTCTAATTTGCCGCCGGCGCCCAAATGTGCTTTTTTTTCAGATGCCAGCAAAAAGAGCTTAAACTGCTTGGTCATATTTGATCAAACATGCAAAAGTAATAAATTATTTAAATCTGTAAAGGGTCTACTTTCATTTGTGAATGCTCACTATATAAACAAAACGTTGTATTTTTTATAAATGAATAAAATAGTCAGGGTGCGCCATCTGTCGCCTTTGTCTGCGTGAGCTTCGTTTAGAAACATGTCATC
Source organism: Silurus lanzhouensis (assembly GCA_039877035.1). Taxonomy (NCBI): domain Eukaryota; kingdom Metazoa; phylum Chordata; class Actinopteri; order Siluriformes; family Siluridae; genus Silurus; species Silurus lanzhouensis. The sequence continues at coordinate 1,909,626 of JBCEWE010000366.1, read as the reverse complement.
ATAAAGCGCTGAAACTTGGCCAATAGCTGACACACGGAAATAAAAAATATATCTTTAGACAGCTTAAAGTGTGTAGTTTTAGAATAAGTTGGTGAAATAAAAAACATATGTTTCCAATGAATATAAATCATGTGAAACCAAGTAGAGGCACAGATTTTCCACCACAGCTCATTATCTGATAATGAGCTGCGACCAGACACGCCCCCCCCCCCCGCTATTCACAGGTAAAACAGTTCACACGTTTAGTCACACGCCCCCCCGGGCAGTGGCATAAAACAATGCCAGAGAATTTACCTTTTCATCCGAAGAAGATTGCGATTCCGACGAGGAGCGTTTGCATTTTGAAGAGCGAGGACTTTCCAGCAAGTTGCTATTTAGTCTTACATTCTGATCATATAAAACTAATATTGTTTGTAGACATCTCTGCCTAGCTTTTGTCAGCATTGCCTTTTAATGTTCCAACAAAAATCCGCCAATATCTGCTCATTTGTAACATTAACTGTTTGTAATTGTATGCCCTAAATATTGTTGACGTTATATAAAGTTATATTTTAGCCACAGTTCAGTTTTGGTTAGTGTCACTGATCATCCTGAAAGGCTGTTATGTAGTGTTAGCTAGCAGAGATGTTCCGGAATGCTGAGGTATAAATGCTATATGTACAATGCATGCTAACAAATATACATTGTTCAAGTGTATTTATCAAAAATACTGAAAAATATATTGTTTGTGGCTGCATCACCTTTGCCTTCACTGAAACTCACACCAGGCCATGCAGGTGTCTCTCCATTTTGAGTTTGACCGAGAATCATCCTGAGTAAGTACATATTTTATATTTTCTCAAATTATATTTAGTTTGAATCATTATTGCATTGTATGTCATATGCAAACAACTTTAGTCAAGTCAAGTCAAGTCAAGAGGCTTTTATTGTCATTTCTACTATACACAGTGGTACACAGTACACAGTAAAAATGAGACAACGTTTCTCCAGAACCCTGGTGCTACACTAAACAACAACAAACAAAACAACATTTAGCTAAAACACAAGTTACATAAAGTGCATCGAGTGCAACCTGGTGCAAACAGTGCAGACAGACAGTGCAGACAGACGACACAAGACAAGACACAAAACCCTATATAGCGCCGACCAGTAAACCTACTGTATACTAGATTATACAGTACTGTACAAGAAAACTGTAAAAACTATACAAAATAAAAACTATGTCCCAGAAGTGACTATAAACAGTGTAGTGCAAAAAAATACAGCAGCAGTCGAAGGTGCAAAAAACAGCATGTAAACAGTATAGTACAATGAAAGTAATAAATGTGCAAAAAACAGCAGTTGAGAGTATGGTACAGTTAAGAATAATAAATAATAAATAAATGAATGGTGGTGGAATGGATTGAGATGAGTGATGAGTGTGTGTTAAGTGTTAAGTCCAGGAAAATGTTTTCAGTTCGTTACACACATTTGAGTGCATGTGTGTGTGTGTGTGTGTGTGTGAGAGTTCTGTTTCATTACTGTGTATTAAGTAGCCTGATGGCTTGTGGGAAGAAACTGTTGCACAGTTTTGTTGTGGCGGCCCGAATGCTTCGGAACCGTTTTCCTGATGGTAGAAGTGTAAAAAGTGTGTGTGACGGGTGTGTGTGATCATCCACAATGCTGTGTGCTTTGCAGCGTGTAGTGTAAATGTCCATGATAGAGGGGAGAGAGATTCCGATGATCTTCTCAGCTGTCCTCACTATCCTCTGTAGGGACTTGCAGTCCGAGACGGTGCAGTTCCCAAACTAGGCAGTGATGCAGCTGCTCAAGATGCTCTCAATGGTCCCTCTGTAGAACATGGACAGGATGGGGGGAGGGAGGTGGGTTTTCCTCAGCCTTTTCAGGAAGTAGAGACGCTGCTGGGCTTTCTTGGTGATGCAGCTGGTGTTAAGTGACCAGGTGAGGTTGTCTGCTAGATGAACACCAAGAAATTTGGTGCTCTTGACGATCTCCACTGAGGATCCATCAATAATCAGTGGAGATTGGTCGCTCTGTGCTCTCCTGAAGTCCACAACCATCTCTTTCGTTTTGTCCACGTTGAGAGACAGGTTGTTCGCTCCACACCAGGCAGTTAGCCGTTGCACCTCTTCTCTATATGCTGACTCGTCGTTCTTGCTGATTAGACCCACCACGGTCGTGTCATCAGCGAACTTGATGATGTGGTTCGAGCTGTGCATTGCCACACAGTCGTGAGTCAGCAGAGTGAACAGCAGTGGGCTGAGCACACAGCCCTGGGGGGCCCCAGTGCTCAGTGTGGTGGTGCTGGAGATGCTGTTCCTGATCCTGACTGACTGCGGTCTCTCAGTCAGGAAGTCCAGGATCCAGTTACAGAGGGAGGTGTTTAGGCCCAGAAGGTTCAACTTCTCGATCAGGTGCTGAGGAATGATTGTGTTGAATGCTGAGCTGAAGTCAATGAACAGCATTCGCACATACGAGTCCTTGTTATCCAGGTGGGTGAGGGCCAGATGAAGGGTTGTGGAGATAGCATCGTCCGTGGAACGGTTTGGACGATACGCAAACTGCATGGGGTCCAGGGATGGTGGAAGCAGTGTCTTAATGTGCCTCATGACGAGCCTCTCGAAGCACTTCATCACGATGGGTGTGAGCGCGACGGGACGATAGTCATTGAGGCAGGAGACAGAAGACTTCTTCGGCACGGGAACAATGGTCGTTGTCTTGAGGCACGTGGGAACAACGTTGCTGCTCAGGGAGATGTTGAAGATGTCAGTGAGGACATCTGCTAGCTGTTCTGCACATTCCCTGAGCACTCTGCCAGGAATGTTGTCAGGTCCAGCAGACTTCCGTGGGTTAACTCTGCATAGAGTTTTCCTCACTTCAGCTGTGGTTAGACAGAGCACCTGGTCAGTGGGAGGAGGGATGGTCTTCCTCGCCACCACGTTGTTCTGCACCTCGAACCGGGCGTAGAAGCCGTTCAGCACATCTGGGAGGGAGGGGTCACGGTCACAAGCAGGTGATGTGGTCTTGTAATTCGTGATCGCCTGGATGCCCTGCCACATGTGCCGGGTGTCTCCACTGTCCTGGAAGTGGTTGTGGATTTTCTTCGTGTGTGCGCGCTTCGCCTCTCTAATGGCACGAGACAGTTTGGCCCTTGCTGTTTTTAAGGCCGCCTTGTCCCCTGATCTGAAGGCAGAGTCTCTTTGTTTCAGCAGCACACGCACATTTGCAGTCATCCACGGTTTCTGGTTGGAGCGTGTAGTGATGGTCTTGGAGATGGTCACATCATCAACGCACTTGCTGATGTAGCTGGTCACTGATGATGTGTACTCCTCCAAGTTGATGGAATCGCCGTAGGTTGCAGCCTCCCTAAACATGTCCCAGTCAGTGCACTCAAAACAGTCCTGAAGAGCAGAAGTAGCTCCTTCTGGCCAGGTTTTCACCTGTTTCAGAACCGGTTTTTATCAATGACATGATATTTGCTCAGCTGTAAATGGTGATGGTGTAAATGTCTGAGATGCATTATGGTCTATGGCCCATCAACAAACATTTATCTGTCCTATTGCCCATCAACAAATAGGCCAATAGGCTGTACAATGCATGCTAACAAATATATATTGTTCAAGTTTATTCATCATCCTAAAATATATTGTTTGATTATTTTTAGAAATGTGGCTGCATCACCCTTGCCTTCAATGGAAACTCACACCAGGCCACGCAGGTGTCTCTCCATTTTGAGTTTGACCGAGAATCATCCTGAGTAAGTACATATTTTATATTTTCTTAAATTATATTTGGTTTAAATCATTATTGCATTGTATGACATATGCAAACAACTTTACCAATGACACAATTAGTGATGTTCGTGTGTGTGTGTGTGTGAGTGTGTGTGTGTGTGTGTGTGTGTGTGTGTGTGTGTGTGTGTGTGTGTTTCATAAACAGATGTGATCAAGCACCTGCTCCAAAAAGGGCAAAGGCAGCACACACAGTCCACTATGTCATGGAAGGATCAGACAGATAATGACACAGTTCCACAGACTCTGCGATTCCTGCCCGCACGTGAACCTGGACCTCAACTGAGGTCTTCTGACTCTCATTCTCCATGTAGTCTATATAAAATGTTTTTCTCGGAGAGTGTTGTGTCAACTCTGTGCCACAACACAAATGCTCAAGCTGCCAAGTCAATAGCCAAGGGACGCAAATACAAATGGAGAGATGTAACCGTGAGTGAGATGTATCGCTACATTGGGCTCTTATTTTACATGGCAATGGTAAAGTTGCCCTCCATCATAGACTACTGGTGACAGAGCAGAATTTTCACAGTTCCCTTTCCAGCAACAATTATGTCAAGGGACAGATACAGGACAATTGTGTGGAGTGTACACATGAGTCACCCAGATGCAGACAAAGAAAACGACAGAAAGAGGGGCACATCTGAACATGATCGTCTGTTCAGAGTGAAACCGCTTATGGACACAATCCGTAAGACATGCAAAGCAATTTATCATCCTAGAAGACATTTAGCCGTGGATGAGAGGATGGTAGCATGCAAAGCTAACACTGGGAGGACACAGTACATGAAAGCCAAGCCAACTAAGTGGGGGTTTAAGTTGTTTGTTCTTGCCGATTCCTCAAATGGATACACTATTATTATTTAATGCATAGTATTGTAGCCCTACAGGCTAGGATTTGCAGAACCCTACTGTAGTGTATTGTTATTGTTTTTGTTGCACTCTTTATTTTTTATACATACTGTACTGTATTGTTTTATTGTTACACAATTCCCTTTTTAATGCTGTCCTTGCTAATGTGTATTTTAAATAAACCACAAAGGAAACGCATTCCTTGTTGTAGTACTGTACTTCTCACTCAGATCTTGGCTCAGTCATCCACAGCTCATTATGTAATCGACAGCTTATTATGCGACCCATTGTCTACAAAGCTGTCAGTCACAGCATGTCAACGCCTCTTCGCATATGCCCTTTCAAAGTAGAAAGTGTCTTTTAAATTTTAAATCAAAGTATTGTTTAATGTGAATGAGCAGGCAGGATGATTTTCACATGATTAAAAAAAAAAAAAAAACAACAACATTAGAAGATCTGTTCTCAAAAAGTCTTGGGAAAACATGTATACTATAGGTTTTGTGGCCTTATTTCAGTGATATGTTTTTTTAGCTTTTTTGCATAAACCTTATTTTGTCAAAAATACAAATACACACACAAGTTGTTTACATATTATGGTAGCTCAGTTTTTGCTGAATACAGTGTAATAAGTATTTTGTCAATAATATATTTTAAAAGCAACTAAAAAGAACCAAATGTAAGAGCATGTCAAAACCTCTCAAGGGGCCAAAAACACCCTCAGACTCCAGAGGGTTAATGGGCATGTAGGCGAAGGGAACAGAGGTGATGAGGAGGTGATGGGTAGGTATGGTTTCAAGGAGAGGAATGTGGAAGGGCAGATGGTGGTGGATTTTGCTAAAAGGATGGAAATGGCAGTGGTAAACACATTATGTGAAGAAGGAGGATCATAGGGTGACGTATAAAAGTGGAGGAAGGTGCACACAGGTGGACTATGTTCTATGCAGGAGAGTGAGGACTGAAAGAAGAATAAGATGGTGGAAACTGGAGGAGGAAGAGTGTAGTGTGAGGTTCAGGGAAGAGGTCAGACAGGGGCTCGGTGGTGGTAAAGAGGTGTTGGATGATTGGGTAACTACTGCAGGAGTGATGCGGGTGGCAGCTAGAAAAGTACTTGGTGTGACATCTGGAAATAGAAAGGAAGACAAAGAGACATGGTGGTGGAATAAGGAAGTACAGGAGAGCATAAGGAGAAAGAGGTTGGCAAAACAGAAGTGGGATCGGCAAAGTGATGGGAAAAGTAGGCAGGAGTACAAGGAGATGCGGCAGCAGGTAAAGAGGGATGTGGCGAAAGCCAAGGAAAAGGCATATGAGGAGCTGTATGAGAGGTTGAACACTAAGGGAGGAGAAAAGGATTTATACCGATTGGCCAGGCAGAGGGACCGAGCTGGGAAGGATGTTAGCAAGTTAGAGCAATAAAGGATGGAGATGGAAATGTGTTGACTAGTGAGGAGAGTGTTTTGAGAAGGTGGAAGGAGTATTTTGAGCAGCTGATGAACGAGGAAAATGAGAGAGAGAGAGGGTTGGAGGATGTGGAGTTGGTGAAGCAGGATGTGGATAGGATTAGTAAGGAGGAAGTGAGAGCAGCGATTAGGAGGATGAAGAGTGGAAAGTCGGTTGGACCAGATGACATACCGGTAGAAGCATAGAGATGTTTAGGAGAGATGGCAGTGGAGTTTTTAACCAGATTGTTTAACAAGATTCTGGAAGGGGAGAGGATGCCTGAGGAATGGAGAAGGATTGTGCTGGTACCGATCTTTGAGAATAAGGGAGATGTGCAGACCTGCAGTAACTACAGGGGAATAAAGTTGATCAGTCTCGCCATGAAGTTATGGGAAAGAGTAGTGGAAGCCAGGCTTAGAGAAGATGTGACCATCTGTGAGCAACAGTATGGTTTCATGCTGAGGAAGAGCACCACAGATGACTTATTTACTTTGAGGATGTTGATGGAGAAGTATAGCGAAGGACAGAAGGAATTGCATTGTGTATTTGTGGATTTAGAGAAAGCGTATGAGTGCCAAGAGAGGAGTTGTGGTATTGTATGAGGAAGTCAGGTGTGTCAGAGAAGTATGTGATGGACAGGTTGACGGACAAGGTCAGACAGGAGTCTCCCTGGACTATGATGTTTGCGGATGATATTGTGATTTGTGGTGAGAGTAGGGAGCAGGTTAAGAAGAGCCTTGAGAGGTGGAGATATGCACTGGAGAGAAGGGGAATAGAAGTCCGTAGGAGTAAGACAGAGTACATGTGTATGAATGAGAGGGAGGGCAGTGGAGTGGTGCAGTTACAGGGAGAGGAGGTGGAGAAGGTGGAGGAGTTCAGGTACCTGGGGTCAACAGTGCAAAGTAATGGAGAGTGTGTTAGGGAAGCGAAGAAAAGAGTGCAGGCCGGGTGGAGAAGAGCAGCAGGAGTGATTTGTGATAGTAGGGTATCTGCAAAAATGAAAGGGAAAGTTTATAAGACTGTGGTGAGACCTGCGATGTTGTATGGTTTAGAGACAGTGGCATTGAGTAAAAGACAGGAGGTGGAGCTGAAGGTAGCAGAGCTGAAGATGTTAAGGTTTTCGTTGGAAGTGACGAGGATGGACAAGATTAGAAATGAGTTTATTAGAGGGACAGCCCATGTAAGATGTTTTGGTGACAAGGTGAGGGAGGCGAGATTGAGATGGTTTGGACATGTGCAGAGGAGGGACACGAATTATATTGGTAGAAGAAAGCTGAGGATGGAGCCACCAGGTAGGAGGAAAAGAGGAAGGCCAAGGAGGAGGTTTATGGATGTGGTGAGGGAAGACATGCAGGTAGTTGGTGTGAAAGAGGCAGATGTAGAGGACAGGGTGGTATGAAGACGGATGATCCGCTGTGGATCCCTAATAGGAGCAGCCGAAAGAAGAAGAAGAAGAAGAAGAAGTAGAATGAGGGGCTTAATAACTGCTAACTTGAGGGATTTAGGGACATGACTTAAAGAAAGTGAGGAGTTAATAATATTCAGAAGAGTCTCACCAGCTGTATGTAACACTTCCTTCAATAGTTTAGTTGGAATGGGATCTAACTGACATGTTGTTGATTTAGCTTTGGTAATAACACCATACAGCTCCTCCTGTCCTATACATGTAAAGCACTGTAGTTGTGGAGTTTTAGGTGAGATTGTGTCAGGAGATGCTGTCAGAGGTTGGACCGCAACAATTGTTTTTTTTCAGTGAAGAAATTCATAAAGTCCTCACTACTAAACTGTGATGGAATATATCTTTCAGATACCTGATTTGTTGTTAATTTACCTACTGTAAAGGAGTACTGAAAAGGAACCTGGGATTGTTTTTGTTGTTTTCTATGAGTTTGCTCAATTGTTCAGCTCTAGCAGCTTTTAGCGCCTGTCTGTAGCCGAGCATACTGTCTTTATATGCAATTCTAAATACCTCTTCAGATTATGGGCTGTTCTCTTGAGGGCATGCGTATGACTATTATACCAAGTTGCAGGTGTTTGTTCTCTAAACATTTTTAACCAGATGGGGGCAATGTTGTCTAATGTGCTAGTGAGGATAAGGTCTATGTTGTTAGTCATTTCATCAAGATTATTAGCATTTATGGGTTTAGTGTGAAATTGAGATAAATCAGGTAGGTTATTTATGAATCTGTCCTTAGTGGTCGGAACAATAATCTTACCAAGTCGATAACATGGTGAAACACGGCTAATCTGCTCTACCGGTAGTGTGTATAATATGAGGTAATGGTCTGTGATGTCATCACTCTGAGGTAAAATATCTATATCAGTGATGTCTGCTCCGTGGGATATTATTAAGTCTAGTGTGTGGTTAAAATGATGAGTTGGTCTGGTGATGTTTTGTTGAACCCCAAAAGAGTTCAATAAGTCCACAAATGATAGTCCTAGTGCATCATTTGCATCATCTAAATGAATTATTGAATTAAAATCTCTTACAAGCAGCACTTCATCAAAACTGATCAAGAGGTCTGAATGAAAACAATCAAACTCTTGAAAAAAAATCAGCGTAGGGCCCTGGAGGTCTGTACATGGTGGCCAGGGCGAGAGATAGTAGGGGTTTTCTATGTTTTCTGAAAGTACAACTTTAAGAATGAGCATTTCGAATGATTTGACCCTAAATCCAAATTTTTGACTAACATTAAGAAAGGCACTATAAATGGTAGCAACACCACCCCCACAACGAGTCTGATGGGGCTCATGCTTATAAACATATCCTGATGGTGTAGACTCGTTTAGACTCATATACTCATCTGGTTTAATCCAGGTCTCAGTGAGACAGATGATCTGTGATCATCTCATTTACAATGAGTGTTTTGGGTGCAAGTGATCTAATGTTTAATAGACCAAACTTTAGAACTTTTTTGTGCTTGCTTATCTGGCATTTTTCATTTTTAACTGCAATAAGATTTTTTCTGGATCTTGTGTATTTAATTCTTGGTTTTACTACACGAGGAATAGATACGGTTTCTATAAATTGGGCTGTGTGCTCACTTTTAACTATTTGGTTCGTTGTATAACTGTTCTAATAGTCATCAATTGCATGATGTCTTACTAGTCAGATGGTGTGAAGCATCCTAGAGATGTTATCTGACAGCACTGCTGCTCCAACTCTGCTGGGGTGCAGGCCATCAGGGCAAACCTAGGACGTTTCCAGAAAAAATTCCAGTTATCAACAAAGAGAAGTTTGTTTTCTCGACACCATGGCTGTAACCATTCGTTTAGTGCAAAAAGTCTACTAAACTTCTCAATCCCTCGCTGGTAAGTGGGAACAGGTTGTGACATTATGATCCTCATTGTGGGTGATGTGCAGCGTACCGTCTTCACCAGGATCCTGAAATTTCTCTTTAAGATTTCTGTTTGCCTCGTTCAGAATCGCAGAGACCTGCACAGCGACATCGAGAACACGAGCACCAGGAAAACAGTGAGTGTGCACCTTACCTTTGGATCCGGTAGCGCGAACAGGCCGGACGATGGAATCTCCAAGAATCACAGTATCGCGTTCCGTCTCGCGGAGAGAAGCGAAGCGGTTCTCGGTTGAGATCTCGAAGGCCGGTGGTGGTGGCAGGGGAGACGTTCATGACCGGGGCTTGGCTCGCGTCTTTCACTGCTGCAGCATCCAGGGTCCGTGGTGCACCGGTGCCGGAGTGTATGATACCTGGGCGGGGCGTGTTGTAGGTGCGCTGGGCCTGGGCAGGGAGACACATGGAGTTGAGGTGCTGGGAGCAATAGGTTCAACCCGAGAATTTACCTGAGATGAGTGAGCGTCCGCCTGGGATGTTTCCAATGCCGCTCTTCACTCTCGCAGCTGGGCATGCTTAGCATGCAGCTCGCAAATCTGTTTTTCCAAAGCCTCCATCTCCAACTCCACCGTTTGTAACTCGAACGAGTCTTCACCTGTGCTCAAAGGCAGACACATAACCGGCATAGTGCTTATAATAGCGAACAGATGTAAGATAAAGTGTGAGAGTAATGATAAAGTGAGAGGCAATAAATGTAGTCAAAACTAGTGATACTCGAGTTAACGAGCTAAAAAACAATTTAGAATTATTTAAGGAGGAAAAAAAGGATAGATAAATAGTAAAGTTTGTTTGAAAACGGCAAGAGAAATACAAATGCGGAACTCGCGTCAAACAAGTCAAACACAGGAGAAAATGGTTAATGAATAACGCGTAGAACACGATTGCTGCGCTATCCGCGCTCCACAAAGCTCTCGCCCATGCCAGCGCCCTCCCGGAAAGCAGAGAAATGAGGAAGGCTACCTTTGCATGCTCAGAGGGGTCCGTTCTTCTGTCAGGGTTCGGCGAGACAAGGTCGAAAGCCGATGTAACAAAAGCCGTGATTTTTGTTTTTAAAGGAACCCAGAATAATCGTACGCTCAAGCACAGGCTTCAGCCATACCATGTTAGTATGTAAAGCATGAAAATATCTGTCAACAAAAGTGAGTACATCTGAAGTGAGCATGTCAAAAATGTGTCTAGCACTGCCTTAATCCTTCTGGGCATGGGATTTCCACTCCTCCATTATGACATCACGGAGCTGCTGGATGTAAGACACACGGTGCTTCCCCACCATCCTCTTCTATAAACTATACAACATTTCTCCTTAGTGTATTTGCTATTTTATTCATCTGGTCTAATGAATCTGAAACTTTTCTTTGGTCCTCAAAATTTCCTGGTATATAATAACACCCATGTCCGATCATAGTGCAGACACTGCCCTCCTTTGCTAATAGGATGTCTAATGCCATTTGTTCTGTATATTTGTTAGTCTAAGTGTGGTGAGCTCTACATTTATACCTGCTATTCTGCTTCTATTGTGAAGTTTACAAATGTTGCTAGCCTATAGTGTGGCTTCTAAGTAAATCCACAACTGAGTAACACCATGTACAGGAATAAGTATGTCCCAAAACATAGCATTTTTTTTTTTTTTTCATTTTATTTGATGTTCAGGTGGTGGAAAGTTGACTGTGGACCACTTGTTTCTAGTTTTTTTGCAAGCTTTTACGATTCTATGATTCGCATCTACCTGTATATGTACAGATGTTATTTACAAATGTGTAGTTTACAAATATACTATTCGGATTCTATGTGTAAATGTGTCAATTATGATGGACAATGTATAATTATGAATATTTTAATTGTTCAGGAGTATAGCCTGCGGGAAAAAATGTTTTTTTTTATTGCCAGAAACTTAAATGCTGTTACAGTGCGGTTTGTGATGGTGAGTGGGGGGAATGCTGGGGGATATTTCCTGAAATACACAATCATCTCCACTGGTTTGAACGTTTTGCGCTCCAAGTTGTTGTGATTGCACCAGACAGCCAGCTCTTTAACCTTCTGTCTGTAAACAGACTCATCTATGTCCTGGATAAGGCTGATGACTGTAGTGTAGTCTGCAAACCTCAGGAGCTTGACAGAGGAGGTTTTAGAAGTGCAGTCATTTGTGTACAGAGAGAAGAGCAGTGGGAAGAGAACGTGACCCTGGGGAGCACCAGTGCTGATAGTGAGAGTCCTGGATGTGAGTTTGCCCAGCCTCACTATCTGCTGCCTGTCTGTCAGAAAGCTGGTGATCCACTGACATATTTGGGTGGGCACGGAGAGCTGGGACAGTTTGGGTGAGCGAAGGTGAGAACTTATGGTATTAAAGGCCGAACTGAAGTCTACAAACAAGATCCTTGAGCAGGTCCCAGGTCTATCAAGATGTTGCAGAATATACTGCAGTCCCATGTTGAATGCATAATCTGCAGACCTATTTGCTCTGTAGGCAAATTGAAGAGGATCCAGCATAGGTCCAATGATGTCCTTCATGTAGGCCAGGACCAGTCTTTCAAATGACTTCATGACCACAGATGTAAGAGCGACAGGTCTGTAATCATTAAGTCCAGCGATTTGGGGGTTTTTGGGGACTGGAATGACAGTGGACTGTTTGAAGCAGCAGCGAACTACACACAGCTCCAGTGATCTGTTGAAAATCTGTGTGAAGATGGGGGCCAATTGGTCAGCACAGACTTTTGGACTGGCAGGTGAAACACTGTCTGGCCCTAAAGCTTTCCTAGTCATCTGTCTTCTGAAAACCCGTTTCACATTCTCTACATATACACAAGTTGAATGGAGGGGGAGGCAGAAAGAGGGTTTCAGGGGGAGGTAGGTGTATGTGTGAAGTGCAGATCAGAGAGGATGGCGGGTGGTAGACTGGGCTTTTTAAACTGGCAGTAAAACACGTTCAGATTTTCAGCAAGTTGTTGATTATCCATCGACTGTGGGGGTGGTGTCTTGTACTTGGTGATGTTCCTCAGACCAGTCCATACTGACACTGGGTCGTTGGGAGAAAACTTTTGGCTTTTTCCAGCTTTTCAGAGTAGTTTTTTAGCCAATCTGATCTCCTTTGTTAGAAGCTGTTTAAGTTTCTCGGTAAACCACGGTTTGTCATTATTGAAGGATAAGAATGACCTGGTGCTGATGAACATATCTTTACAGAAACTGATATATGAAGTTACAGTCTCCGTGAGCTGCAGCTTCAAAAACACTCCAGTCAGTGCAGTCAAAGCGGGCTTGTAAATCCTGCTCTTTGTTCAAGTCTCCCAAGAACTTATATTACCTAAATTAATGAGAGAATGAGTAATCAAGAATTTAGAAATAATCTGCAGTAAGGGTGTGTTGTAACTTACAAAAAATATATAAAAATAACTAACTAACTACAATCTCTAAACTTTGGAACTTAATTGAATAAATGCAATGTTTTAGCAACGACGATGATGCCTTGAGCCATTTCAAATATGTCCTTATGTCAGTGTTTTTGAACCTTCTACTCTCTTTGAAACGCTCTGCATTTGCGCGGCTTATCAAGAACTGCACTTCCCCGTTCCCCATGTGTACTAAGCTTACATTTTACTACATCCACAGAACATCTTTAAATCCTGTATTATTATGTGCTGCGTTCGATTTACTATCGGAAGAGAGAAGTCGGAGCTCGAACACTGACGTCACTTCCGAGCTCCGTGCGTTCCAACTACAAAGTCGGAAAAAATAATAGACGCTCTAATGTTCGTCTTTTGTTAGCAACAAGGTAACTGTGAAAAGCATTGTGTATTTGTTCGACAAAAGAGTGAACTATACAGTTAGTGTTATAGATTTAAAAAAGGAATGTGTCTATATGCATATTTATTTAAAGTAAATACTTACACACTAGAACTCATTAAAAGTAAGAGGTTCTACCCTGTTCTTTTAAAGTCACTCTGAGCTCGAGGCCGTCCCGAGTTCCCAGGCAGGAAATTCCGAACTGATTAAGTGTTTTCTTTTGTTTTTACTTGTCGTTGGTCGTGAATTACGAGTTAAGACCTGTCAGTCGAGTGGAACTCACGCGCACGCACACACAGAAACCTGCTTTTTTGTTATATCCACATTATTTACTTAAGTATATAGTTTCTAGATAATAAAACAAAGAGGACGTGCACATAATCAATATCACCCACATCTTTAAAAATGTCCAGTATGAACAAAGTACAAAGTTGTCAGGAACTGCATTTTTGAGACAGTGGTTTCTACCCGGACAAGTTTGTGGAGCACACGGGTTTTCTCTGCGTCTATTTGAGATGGCGCTCAATCTGTAAAGAGAGTGAGGCCTGTATTTATATTGATAATAAAATAGTTTAGACAGACACGACGGAGATGATGGACGGTGGGAAACCCTCGTTGGCTCTTGTTTATCAGGCGGTACAGGCGCTTTATCACGACCCGAATCCCGCCGGGAAGGAGCGAGCTTCGGTGTGGCTCGGAGAACTGCAGAGATCGGTACGCTAAAGGTGGAAAACTTGGGGGAATTCTGACATGGGCCTCTGCACCATTGGGCTGCTTTATAAATGAATACTCTATGTGTTACCATTTAGGATATAGGATAATCGCTTCCAAAGTATATATAACGCTGTATGTTCCATTTGGGAATTTTTTTTACGTCTTGAACTGGTGTTGCGAAAACGGAACGGCTCAGCCAAACCCAGACCTGCAGTGTTCAGAAGCATGTAGACTTGTGTGCGTCTCTTGTTTTTACAATATTTCCGTGACACATTCTCTAGGGTTATAGACATATCAGAAACGCATTACTCTTATAGGATCAGGTATTTAAACACTGAAGAGCTCGTTACACTTAGTCACCTCTTCCAAAACGGGGCTTTTTATCGTGTAGCGGAAACACGCCTTTTCTCATTGTAGCGGATGAAATTAAAGGAAGAACCCGAAAAATGTGTAATTCAAGCCCTTTCGGATACTCGGTAATCTAAAAAAAAAAAAAAATTTAACAGGTGTGTGTGTCTGTTTGGGGCCCGCTTTTCTCGCTGTCACCACATTAGAACTGTTTATACGGAAACGGTGTTTCAGGACGAATGCCGCCTTTTCATTCACACCACCTCCGGACAGCTCGTAAAAACACGCCCCCTGGTGGCAGTTATATTTCACAAAATACCCATTTAATCACAATTTGTTAAACGTAGCGTTTACTATTTAAAACCTGTTTTCACCTGCTGTATATTTTAGCAAATGTGATGCATATAAGGGTTTATTAACACAGTGCATGTATCTTTAAGGTGACTAAAATAATCGTGTCTGTTTATATGTTTTTATTGAACCTAGAAGTGGGTGTGGTCTGTTCAGGAAGCGTTTTATTTTTATGTAAATGATTGTATATAACCCCAAAACCCAAACAACCAGTAATTATTTGTTGCTGATGCAGACAGCTGAGCTTTCTTCTGGCTTTACACAAAACGGTACAAAAAATTCACCGTTCTGTATGTACATCGGGTTTTAAATCACGGTTTAGTTCAATTTCAGCACGGTTATGAGGAAGAAATGCAAACTATATGCTTTTTTTATTAATACAGTTTATTAATTCATTTTTTAAACAGTTTACATAAACATTTTTTTATAAAATGCCTGCTTGGTTAAATAATATATACAATTATTTTTTATATTTTATAAAAATAAAATATATAAAAAATTGAATAAATGAATTTATTGCAGAACTTTGATTAAATTGATTAATTGCTTTAATAAAATAGAATAAATGGAAAAACTAGTGCTGTCAAAATTAATGCGTTAGTAACACATTCATTCAAGTTCATTTTAACAGAACTTGTTTTATTACCACATGATTAATGCAGTTTACAGTTTTGAATTTCTATTTGATCATTATTATTAGAAATATAAATGGTCTAGTGGTTAGGATGCGGTGCTCTCACCGCTGCGGCCCGGGTTCGATCCCCGGTCAGGGAACCAACCCCAGCCACTTTCAATGCTGGTCCCAAGCCCAGATAAATCGGCAGGGTTGCGTTAGGAAGGGCATCCAGTGTAAAAACGTGCCAAATCAAACATGCGGAGGATCCGCTGTGGCGCCCCCTAATGGGAAAAGCCGAAATAAAGTTTATTAGAAATATAAATAAATAAATGTTCAAGGCGAAATTAAAACCTTCAATGCAGCACAATTATTCATGATGTCCTTTCTTGTATAAAAAAAAAAAAAACTCTGAACTGAAAAATAATTGTTAAATTCTAAACATTTGGGTTACTGTTGCGGCATGTCTCAAATCAAGCATCAAAATCTGCCATGATGCACACAATCGTCAATTTAAACCATCCGTGGAAAAATAGTAACAGTTCTGTTTGGTGTCTTGATGATTTATGCAATTTAAAATGGCAATTTAAAATTTAAAACAATGGGGCTGCAGCTATTGATTATTTTATTAATCAAATACTGTAACATTTGTTATTTCATTAAGTAATTGGATAATAAGTACTTTTTCTTTATTAAGAGCAAGACTAAATTTATAAGAGAATATAAGATGGGTCTCATAAAATGAACATCATTTGTTTCCTTTTTTGAAAAATGTACATTTTATTGCTGAAATTGCAATCCAATAATATCTGTGAAAACTAAACCTATTTAGTGCATTTAATTGCCATATTAAATCAAAATACAAATATCCTCCTCACTCCTCTCAGTTCTTTTTCTACGCAGCATCCAACATTTCTAGTCATAAACGGTAACCATGTTGTCGGCCTATAGTTTGAATCTGTTGTTGTATAAACGATGCTCCTCTGCTTCATCGGTCTTGTTCTTTCTCCTCCAGAGCTGATTGTTAGACAGTTTTCTTCAGGGATCTGAGGCTCAGTTTAAAACCATGTGATTCTATTGATTGTAGCCCATTTCATTTACAATGTGTAAAGCTTTCTGCCACTACAAAGGGGGTAATGCCCGATTGTCAAAATAAAATTGAAACTGCGAGAAATAAAGTCGTAAATGCATTTCCGACTTTATTTCTCGCAGTTTCAACTCGGATCCCTGAAGAAAACTGTCTAACAAACTATTTTTTTTTAAATGTGGCAGAAACAGGCTTCCATCTTGTTTACCTGACCAGAGCACTCCAGAGTTAGCAGGTGGTGTGTATAATAGTATAGTATAGTTTTACAAATAATTAACAAACATTTACATAAAGCATCTATATTTGTTCATGCCCATGTTAGAGTTTTAAATCTTAAAGTATTAATTGAAGGTATATTTAGAACAGGTAAAAATGCTAAATTATTTTGCTATCAATCATGAGTTAACTCAAGACAATCATGCAATTAATCACAATGAAATATTTTAATCGATTGACAGCCCTAGGAAAAAGTTATACTCTATTTTGGTAATGCAGATTTGTATGTAAGTGTGTGTGTTTTACATGTAATTTAATAATAACAATAATTTATAAAATTATTTGACTGTTCTACTTATTTCAGCATTTTTTGACCAGTCTTCATTCCTGCCATCCTTGAACATAAAATGCGAAAAAGTTCATATTCTTGACTGCATTGACTCCTCACGCAAAATACGCACGTATTTTGGCTCACTACAAATCATATTTCCGGTACATTTTTAGTAGATATAGTTACACTGCACTAACTTGTTTCTTTTTAATGCCCCTGACATTGTTGTACATGTTTTCAAGTTTAATAACTATGGACTTTAATTGTTACATTTCTGTAGGTAGAAAAGATTGCATTTGGTAACAAATGCCCTGTACTGGAAAAGTTTGGTACGAATACGTTTATGGTTACACCCCTAGTGTATACACATACACCGCTGCAGTGGTTTGTGTGGAGTGTTAAGTCGGGTTCCGCTAGAAACCATTTACATTTTCTAACCTTTTGCTCTGCAGTCACTAGTGTGTGATGGGCTGTAATGAATCCGCAGGCTAGGAAAGATGAGAACGAGGCCTTGACTCAATCTTTTATTTAATTTAAGAGCATCACAGAAACATACAAACTTTTCATAATAATTTGCACACTCTGCATTTACTTAGTAATTTGTTTAATGTTGTAGTTAATCCCTCTATTAAAAACTTTCCAATGTCTGTCAAGGGCATGATTGTTTACACCATTATCATTCAATACTTTGTGGGTTGTCTGGCTGATGTCTCATATTAAGCACTGGATTTCTTAATACGGTGGCATCATTGAGAGAGTACAATTTTTTTCCCCTGCTGCACGAGATTTAAGATATCAAGACACATTTCTCTCTATTTAATGGTTTATATAGCTGCCCCTTTTACATCCTAGATTATTTGCCTTTGCTTTGTTGATTGAGTTCCTCAGTGGCCAATAGTGTTACTGGTATCATCCAAGTCTGTTGTAATTTAATGTGATATAATAAATTGTGTATTGCCGGTACCTTTCTATAGGTAATATACATGCATATAGCGTAGCAAAGTAGCGAGGCCACAAGGCACTCAGTGATAATGTTCCAGGGAAAGATGGCTGTTTTTGATAAGATTGTTTATTGCAAGTACTACACCATACAGTGTCATCGTGCATTTGCATGTGCATAAGAAGGAAGCCAGGTTATTCCTAGTGCCCATCATTGGCACCATAGATATGTGCATGTTGAGATTTCTGAGGTAGGACTCTTCAGAGGGTTTGGAATGTATTCATACAATTTGTGCATTTATTACCTGTACATTTTATTAATCTATTATATCATTAAAATTAGATTGTTTTTTGCTTCAAATTTACACCAACTAATCAAGTTTTAAGTTTTAAGATTTATAGAAATAATAAAATGACTTATTTAGATAAATATTTATAACTTTGACTAAAGGCTCTACAAAACAGTTGCATTCTGTTTGCTTTAATTCTTTTAAAATATATCTAAAACATGGAGCTCACCTGAAAAAATGGTTATGAAATTCCATAGGATGAATATGTGGTTATGAGATGCCATAATTCAAAGTGCACATCTGACCAAGGCCAAATCATTAAGTCCAAGGAACTCTCCTTAGAACATTTGACCAAATTATTTTGAGATGTAAGTAAATTTTAACATAACATATGTAGGGCTGCAGCTATTGATTATTTTTGTAATCAAGTATTGTACTGATTACTCCATCAATTATTTGAGTAATTGAAATAGGAAGTATTTTTTTCTTTATTAAAGAGCAGTACTAAATTGAAAAAAAAATGTAAAAGTAATTAATTATCTAATAATCTAATAATCTATTTCAAATTACTTAAAAAAAAATTGTCTTTGTTTGAAATGATCCTAAACAATGGAAACTTTGTCTTTCTCCTCATTCCTACATTTTTCATTCTGCAGTTTGTGCAGTTCTGTGTTTACCTGTCCAGTGCGCTCCAGAGTTTAGCAGGTGGTGCATCTGTAGTAATGGTCCATGGGGAACCGCAATGCTCGGTGTGTAGTTAAAATGACTACCGTATTTTCCGGACTATAAGCTGCTACTTTTTTCTCGCGCTTTGAACCCCGCGGCTTAAACAACGAAGCGGCTAATTTGTGGATTTTTCTGGGGTTTTTCCCGGTTTCACAAGCTTCATGCCAATAAACTGAGCCCCAAAACATTAGACCAATGAAATTGCCGAACGGAATCGGGCCGCACCACATCATAAATATGGATGCGGTTCCTCTGACATTTGACCTGCCGCTCACTCGGACTGTCAACAGGAAAGGAGAATCATTCGTCACGCTGAAAACAACCGGGCATGAAAAAACGCACTTCACCTGTGTTCTGAGCTGCACGGCATCGGGAGAAAAGCTTCACCAATGGTGATTTTTAAACGCATGACGATGCCAAAAGATAAACTCCCGAGAGAAATTGTTGTGAAAGGAAGGAGGAAGACAATAAGCAATGACTTTCTTGGTAGGCTACTGTTAAGATACAAGCCATGTAACAGACACTGTATTTCATTAAAGCCTGTGTAAAGTTCATTAGTTTCAATGTAAGCAAATAGACAGGTGCGGCTTATTTATGTTCAAAATAAAAATCTCTGTCAAAAGAAAACCCCTGGCAAAAAGTATGGAATCACCCCTCTCAGAAGATTTGCATTCAAATGTTTAATTGTGTAGAAAAAAAAACAAGCACATATATGCCACGAAACAATTTTCACTCAACAATCCAAACTTCTGGCTGTATAAAACACTTAAAAAAAAAAAAAAAAAAAAAAAAAAAAAAACAAAGAAAGAAAGAAAGAACTATAGTCAATTACAACTGTTTTTACAGATCAAACAGAGGAAAGAAATATGGAATCACACAAATCTGAGGAAAATTATATGGAATCACCAAATAAAAACACTACTAGTACTTTGTTTCACCACCTCTGGCTATTATAACCACTTGAATTTTCTGAGGCATGGATTTAACTAATGACAAACAGTATACTTCATCAATCTGTCTCCAGCTTTGTCTTATTGCAGTTGGCAGATCAGTCTTGCAGGTTGGTTGGAGCCTTGTCATGGACCATTTTCTTTAATTTCCACCACAGATTTTCAATTGGATTGAGGTCTGGACTATTTGCAGGCCATGCCATTGACATTATATGTCTTTCCTGTAGGAATGTTTTCACAGATTTTGCCCTATGGCATGATGCATTAATCATCCTGAAAAATGATGCTACAATCACCAAACATCCTTTCAATTGATGGAATAAGAAAAGTGTCCAAAATCTCTCCCATACCTTTACCTGACATACAACCCCATATCATTAATAGGTGGTAGCTCAGTGGTTAAGGCATTGGGCTTTGGATCAGAAGATCACAGGTTCAAATCCCACCACCACCAAGCTGCCACTGCTGGGTCCTTGAGCAAAAGCCCTAAAACCCTCCCCTGCTCAGTTGTAAGTCGCTCTGGATAAGGGCGTCTGCCAAATGCCGCAAATGTAAATGTAAATGTAAATTAATAATTGTGGAAATTTGCATGTTTTCTTCAGACAGTTGTCTTTATAAATTTCATTGGAACGGCACCAAACGAAAGTTCTAGCATCATCACCCTGCCTAATGCAGATTCGTGATTCATCACTGAATATAACTCTCATCCAGTCATCCACAGTCCAAGATTTTCTTTCTTTAGCCCACCGAAACCTTGTTTTTTTGTTTAGATGTTAGTGATGGTTTTTGTTTGGCTTTTCTGTATGTAAATCCGATTTCTTTTAGGCGATTTCTTACAGTCACAGACATTGACTCCACTTCCTGCCCATTTGTTCCTCATTTGTTTTGTTGTGCATTTTCTGTTTTCAAGGCATATTGCTTTAAGTTTTCTTTGATGCATTTCTTGTTCTACCAGTACGCTTCCCTTTTACAAGAGTACTTAAAGGACTCTTAAGAAAAATATTCTTCTATTCATCCAGACAAACAAAAAAAGTAGCTTAATTCTTCCATTAAATGTTGGATGTTTGACATAACTAGTTGCCTATCTTGCTGCTTGTTTCTTTACTGTTCTTACTGCATTCTGCTTGGTCAACTTGGAATGTTTTTATTTTTTAAATGCAAGTCTTTCTAATCTTCCCAAGAGTTTTCGGTGATCATTCTGGTAGGTGTTCACATTCCACCTAATGCATAAATAGTAGAGGACAGCCTGTCAACTGATCGGCTAAATATAGAGACCGTTCCTAAACTAGCATTCCATTTCTAAATTCGTGCTAGGGGACTTTAAACTGTAATCTTAGAAAACAGAGGTCAAAGTACCAGTGGCCCCTGTTTCACCAGTATATTCAACTGTTCCTTAGAAACATGTAAAATTTCAAATTGCTTTCAATAAAGCAGCTTTACGAAAAATACATAGATTCTGGATGTACATTTTAAATGTGCTAAAATGATCCCTAATGAGCAAGCCAGGACGGACAGTTGATATGCGGAAGTAACCAGATTAACAAGATAGTGCCATTATTGATCATTTCCCTTTTGTAACTATGCTGTGTAGCGAATACCCTGGTCTTGGTAATCATTAAAAAATTTAAGCATTGATGTTTTTCATTGTTTCTGAAATCTTCATCTGATCCACTCCTGTTTGCCCAGCAGCAGTCAACATAGGCCTTTTTAACTATAATGTTATGTCTGCTTGAATCCAATTATAAACTTTATTAGCCCAGAATGAATGGAAAATGTATTTGCTGATCGTTCTGTCAGAGCCACTCTTACTCAGAATTGGTATACAAATTCTTTGTTGTTTTTTTCAATGCATTTTGCAGTTGAACCCACTGTAGGTCTGACAAATGTTCCTACTGCAAGGATATGGCATGGGATAAAGTGTGGTTTATGCAAAATATAAAAAGCAGAACTGTTGAGAGGTGCTAACTGCAGCCTTTTGTTAAAAACCATATCATGAATGAAACTACAATTTATAGCATTTTATATACATCATTACAATTATTATTACAATACAATAAGGTTAAGATAATCATGACCTATTTACTAGATTTGTTATTAATAATTCAATCATTTAGATTAACTGCATATAAAACAGAAATGTAATTTAAACTAGAGGGACTAGTCATGATTTTCTATACTATGATTTTACATGATTTTCTTACTTTTGTACAGATGTATGCCTGGGAGATCTCAGACCAGCTCTTACAAATGAAGCAGGATGTTGAGTCATGTTACTTTGCTGCACAAACCATGAAAATGAAAATTCAGACATCATTCTATGAGCTTCCTCAAGAGACACACCTTGCCCTTCGTGACTCTTTGCTCTCCCACATTCAGAACCTTAAAGACCTCTCACCTATAATCATTACACAGGTAAAAACCTTGAGGACAGTGTGTTTTCTCTTGCTGTCTGAACTTTGTATCAGTCAAATGAAAACAAGTTAATGTTGGCACTCTAATTTAATAGTTTAGCAAAACAGCAATGATCCTGAAACTAACAGCATCAAACTTTTTAGCCATGGTTAAATGTATAATGTATTTTTAAAAACAAAAAGAGACATTTTGGGAGCTACCATTTCTTTTAAAGTTGCTGAGTTAGTTTGTGTTTTTGTACCCCCAGCTGTCCCTGGCAATTGCTGATCTTGCTCTGCAGATGCCATCATGGAAAGGCTGTGTTCACACACTCATAGAAAAGTAAGAATTTCTTCGAATAAGATTTGACCGGGCAGCTGAACAACGATTAATTCTATCATGTATATGTTCAAAAAACTGTATTCTTTTGGGTGAAATCTGAGTCCAAACCATTCAGTGAACAGGTACTTAAATGTTGTTAACAACTTTAACAGTTAAAGTTTAAAACAGAGGGAGATGGCTATGATAAACATTTCATAATGACTTAACTGAGCTAAATGTAGGACTTCTGTGTTTTGGTTAACTTGATATGATGATTTTGACAAACTGGAAAACACAATGTTCAAATTAAATATATAACAAAAAAGACAATGAGTTAGCAAGATATATTTATTATTAGCAGAGACATGACCCACATACACAATTTACGCACACAATCTCTCTCTGTCTCACCAACTATATTAAAATTGCAAATCCAAAAAAAAAGTTATTTACAGCAGATCAAAAAAAACATAAATATTGAGGGGAAAAAACTGAGGAAAGTTACAATTTTAATTTTGTAATTGATTGCTTTAACAAGTCGCAAAATAGTTTGGGCAGGGCAACAAAGTACTGGAACATTTTAGTGTTTCTAAAAAGGTCAGTAACATGTATTAAACAGTATCTTCAAAAGGCAAGGTCTCAAGTAAAGATGTTCAGAAAAACTGAATCTACAATTTGTGAAAAAAAATTAGGATAAGATATTCAAACTGAAAATACATTGAATTTCCTATTATCTACATTACATAGTATTCTCAAAAGATTACAAGTTTCTGGAGAAATCAGTATCAATATTGTATGAAAAAAATCTATATTAGATGCCTGTGATCTTTGGTACTTCAGGTGGCACTGCATTTAAACCAGACAGTATTGTATAATGGAAATCACTGCATGGGATCAGAAACACTTTCAGAACCTATTGTCTGCTAACACAGTTTGTCGCACCATCCCCAAATTCATGTTAAAAGTCTATGCAAAGAAGAAGCAATATGTGAACATGATCCAGAATTTCTGCAGTCTTCTCTGAGCAAAAACTGTTGTAGTACGAATTGTAATTTGAAATTATTTTTGCAAAATGCATTCTCTTTGCAAAAGAGGAAAGAGGCCATCTGGTTTATCAGTGCTCAGTCAAAGAGCCTGCATTGTGGTGCATCAGTGATTATGGAAAGGGCCACTTTTGACATCTGGAAGGCACCATTCAATGCTAAAAATTAGACACAGGTTTTAGAGCAACATTTAACCCTAATTCTTTTCCCTAAAATGGTACATTTCCTCAGTTTAAACATTTTATACAGTTTTATATTTTCTATTATAAATAAAATATGGGTCTATTTGCAAATCATTGCATTTCGTGTTTATTTACATTTTACACAGCATCCTGTCCCAACAGCTTTTGGAATTGGGAGTGTGGATATATTGTCTAACAAGATAATTGTCTAAAATCGTATTATTATTATTATTTTTTTTCATTAAAAAAATGTATACAATCTGCTTTCTAAAAATATGTATGCTTTTTGGTAGTTTTATTCTTAATTAAATTGGTTATTGTTCTAAATAATAATTTGGGATTATTTTATCATCTCATTATACTGAAGAGAAATGGTGATCTTGGTGTGCAAAGCGCTTTTCCATAGCCATTGTTTAATCAGCAACACAGGTTGCTGTTTTTCATAACGGTTGCATCATGTCAGGGAATTAGATTTGATTGTTGCCAGTTTCAGTCTGTGTGTTAAACAGTATAATGATAGAACTTATTGTATTTTCTCACTTCTTAAAAATGCACCTATTCCAATATAGGCACACATGTTAACTTTAGCCCTATCTGGTCCAAAAATACTATTGTTGTTATGCCACTAGTTATGATTGGTTTCAGCATTTTTAGTTCAGTTTGTCCTCAAGAGTCTCTGAGTGTTCAGATCAATAGTAAGTTTATTTGATTTAGCTCAACTAAGCCAACAAGTTTACTTGTACAACTCCAGACACATCTGCAATACCTAAAGTTGAGATTAAGGTGAATAAACCTAACTAGCTATCTATAACCAAGCTCATTATGAAATTCAAATGAAGTTATAAAAACTGCATGCATGGGCTTAGAGTTGAATATTAGTGGAGACTATTGAATTTGTGTAAAGCGAAGTCACTCTGGAGGATCTAGGCCCATAGAACATGGATCATGTATTTCCAGAAGAAGAAATGCTGCCCCAAAGCATATTCAGAAAACTTGTAAGGGCACAGGTTATAGTAATGAATTGAGGTGAGCCTCTAAGGAACTTGCACAAAGTTTTCCCTAATTACCAGTTACATTTTCGTTTATGAAAATGTTTGTTTAGTAATTAAGACACTTTCCCCTAATCTTTTTAGAAATTCTGTAAATATATCCACGCAATTACTGTTTAAGATTTATGGATACCTTTTGAGAATAAGGTGATGGCACTCTATAAATCTATAAATGTATTAAACAGTTGAAATGATTCCTTGTTTTTTTCTTCTTTTTCTCCTCCTCTAAGGTACAGTAATGATGTGACTTCAATGCCTTTTCTGATTGAAATCCTCACAGTGCTGCCAGAGGAAGTGCACAGCCGATCATTGAGGATAGGTGCTAACCGGCGAACAGAGATCATAGAGGACCTTGCATACTATTCTACCACTGTCGTTACACTGTTGGTAAGCCTCACTCCCCAGTATTAATGATGTTGATTGTTTCTTGTTTAACAAGAGAAAACTACCTTAGTGCATCAAAATTCTGATATTTTAAAATTATACAATATTCTGGAAATATTAGTCTACAGAAACGTAAATGTCATGACTTCTCTAAAAAAATATTTATGGAACACAAAGAAAAATAAAATGAAATATGTACACCATTGTTTATCCATTTTTGTTAGTCACTGAAATACAATGAACAACATACTGGAAGCTGCAAAGTCATTTATTATTTTTTTTCTTCATTGCATCATACTATAATCTACATTTCTCTGCCT
Organism: Silurus lanzhouensis; assembly: GCA_039877035.1. Taxonomy (NCBI): domain Eukaryota; kingdom Metazoa; phylum Chordata; class Actinopteri; order Siluriformes; family Siluridae; genus Silurus; species Silurus lanzhouensis. Next base: position 1,884,164 of record JBCEWE010000366.1, on the reverse strand, counting down.
GAATAGACTTTTGTCACAGTCAAGCAGTTTTACACTTTGTCTTTGTCACACAATTCAGTTAGAGCTACATAAAAATGTTGTAATATTTTATTTTTTTTAACCAGATGACATCCCTGGAGAAGTCTGGGAGTGATGAGAAGATGCTTATTAAAGTTTTCCGCTGCTTAGGCAGTTGGTTTAATCTGGGTGTGCTGGACAGCAACTTCATGGCGACTAATCAGTTGTTGGTGGTTTTATTCCAAGTGCTAGTAGGTTTTGCATTTCACTTAATTATTTTTATTTTTCATCTCTTCTGTCTTACCATTGTTTAGCATGGTCCCAAAATTTATGGAATTAGTATATGCTTACCTCTGGATTTAGTATATATGAAATGGAAAATTATTGACCAATATATTTTGTCAATATAAGGACTCTCTAAAGAAAACTTCATGGGATAGGCCAGAACAGGTGATAAGTTGAACGTAAATGTAAATAAAATATTACGTATAGTGGTGTGTGAATACATTGTGTTAATAAGATTTATGAATTATTGCATTTAGTTTTTATTTACATTTAAGAGTGTAAACTTTTTTGGAATTCGGTTGTTAAAGTAAAATCTTCTAAAGTGTTTATCAATAAAATGAAAAAAAGGTTAAACATGACAGTCATTGTGAATGTGCTATTTAAAGTTAATAAAAATTTTTAGTAATGTAGTTCATTATTGTTGTACTTTAACAATTGTTTGAATTGCCATTTTGTTATTTTTATTTTTGGTCTTTTGCTTTTGCTTCAAATCCTTCTTCCAGTCTTTTCTGGGGCATTTTTTTAAAGATAATACTTTACAATTTCTTTTCACAGCAAAGGGATGAGTCCCTTACTAACTTGCATGAAGCCGCATCAGACTGTGTGTGCTCAGCCCTCTATGCCATTGAGAACGTAGATACACATATGCCTCTTGCCATGCAGCTGTTCCAGGGTGTTTTAACATTAGAAACGGCTTACCACATGGCTGTGGCCCGTGAGGACCTTGACAAGTAAAGCAACACACAGAATGAATCATGCTTCAAACATATTTATTTATGAAATCATACATGTTGGAGATGGCTTGTATGTAAAATGCATATTCTATGTAATTTTATTTTTTACACATACAGGGTGCTAAATTACTGCCGGATTTTTACTGAGTTGTGCGAGACTTTTATGGAAATTACTGTCAGGACCCCAGGACAAGGCATGGGTGACTTGCGCACATTGGAGCTGTTGCTCATTTGTGCTGGACATCCTCAGTATGAGGTTAGTGTTGCCTCCTTTCTCATACACACATTCTTTCATGCAACCATTAACCATTCTTAAATAAAGTGGATGATTGCAGAATTCTTACATTGTTAGTTTATTGTGATATTCTAAGTCTTTCGTTTTTGCTGAGCTTGCCTGTGTATTCTTACCAAATTGTTGTTTTGACTCCTCCGCAAGTTTCTGCTGTCCTTCTTATAGGTCTGTTTATTTTGCCACCCTAGTGGTATTATTTTTTTACTTGCATCAGCATCTCATACTGAGAATTCTCAGTAACCAAATGCAAATACTTCTTAATTAGTAATTAAAAAAAAAAAGAAAGAGAGAAAACCGGCCACACCTGGCGATGAAGCTGTTTTGAATAAATTACATTTTTGAGGTTGTTAAAATGTACTATGGTACAATGCAAAAAATGGCTGTAATAAATGTCTTTGCTTCAGTTACTTCATGATTGCTTAATTTCAGATCCACTGTGGTGGTTCACAGAAGAAATTAGCAAAATTGTGTCACTGTCTAAATACTTATTCACCAGATATATTTACAAAGAATTTGCGAATAAACAAAATAATACTTTACATATTTGTTTGTTGTTTTTTAGAATTTTTAAGTGTTTAAATGCAAATATATTGTCTGTTTTATTTGCAAACAAGGTGGTAGAAATCTCTTTCAACTTCTGGTATCGCCTGGGGGAACATCTATACAAGACAAATGATCCAGCACTGCATGGCGTTTTCAAACCCTATATCCAAAGACTACTACACAGCCTGGCACGTCATTGTCAGCTAGATCCAGACCACGTGAGTGGCTTCTATATTCTCACTGTTAATCACACCTCTCTTCTTTGTAGATTGCTGTACTTTTGATAGCTAAGTAATTTCTTAAAAAAAAAAAAAGTAAACCAACTTTCAGAAAGCAGTGCTGTATAATATTGTGCCTTTAACTTAGATTGTTTTTTTATTAGAGTATATCAGCCTTTCAAAGTTTTAGAGAAATTTTGACCCACTCTAGCAACATTGATTTCCTTGTGTTCTCGGGGTCATTGTTGTGTGCATGGTCCAGTTTTGGTGTGTAATGTTTGGAAATAAGAGCATTTATCCTTTCAACACCTTCCATTAAAGCTTACTTGTTCAGTGTTTTTTGTTTCTGCTGTCATAAATGTCTGTAAAACTGTAAAACCTATTAAACTACACACAGAACTCTGCCAAAGATTTTGGCTGGTGTGAAAAAATGCTTTAAAATAAGAATACTTTCAAAATTAGAAGTATTAATAGATTTGACCAATTAACAAAATAAAGTAAAAGAAAAGAAGAGAAATCCACACTATGACTGTTAAAGGAAGAGAGTTAGCTGATAGGATTAAGAGGAGAAAGGTAGACATGTTGGGTGTTCAGGAGACCAAGCAAAAGGGGAGTATGGCCAGGAACATTGGAGGAGGTTTAAACTGTTCTATCATGGTGTGGATGGAAAGAGAAATGGTGTAGGGGTGATCCTGAAGAAAGACTGTAGTGGTGGTAAACGTTTCTGATGAACGTGAAGCTGGAAGTTGTAGGGGTGATGATAAATGTCATCAGTGCTTTTGCTCCACAAGTGGGTTGTGAGATGGAGGTGATGGAAAAATTCTGAAATGAGTCAGATGAAGTGGTAGAAGGTGTACATAGGAATGAAAGATTGGTGATTGGGGCAGATTTAAATGGGCATGTTGGTGAAGGGAACAGAGGTGATGGGGAGGTATGGCTTTAAGGACAGGAATGTGGAAGGGATAGAAATGGCAGTGGTGAACACTTATTTTGAGAAGAAGGAGGATCATAGGGTGACACATAAGAGAAGAGAATGTTGACTAGTGAGGAGAGTTTGTTGAGAAGATGGAGGGAGTATTTTGAGCAGCTGATGCATAAGGAAAATGAGAGAGAGAATGTTGGATGATGTGGAGATTGTAAAGCAGGAAGTGGATAGGATTAGTAAGGAGTAAGTGATAGCAGCGATTAAGAGGATAAAGATTGGAAAGTTGGTTGGACCAGATGACATACTGGTAGAAGAGTGAAGATGTTTAGGAGAGATGGCAGTGGAGTTTAACAAAATTCTGGAAGGTGAGATGATGCCTGAGGAATGGAGAGGGACTTTGTTGGTACCAATTGTTAAAAATAAGTGCATTGAGTGCAACATAGTGCAAACAGTACAGACAGACAACACAGAATAAAACACACAACCCAAGATAGCGCCGACCAGGTGGAGGAGTTTAGGTACCTGGGGTCAACGGTGCAAAGTAATGGAGAGTGTATTAGAGAAGTGAAGAAAAGAGTGTCAGGCAGGGTGGAGTGGGTGGAGAAGAGTGATAGCAGAGTGATAGTTTGGACCTGTACAGAGTCAGGACATGGGGTATATCGGTAGGAGAATGCTAAGGATGGAACCACCAGGACAGAGGAAAAGAGGAAGGCCAAGGAATAGGTTTATGTATGTGGTGAGGGATGACATGCAGGTAGTTGGTTTGAAAGAGGCAGATGTAGAGGTACAGGGTGGTATGAAGACGGATGATCCGCTAGGGTGACCCCTAACGGGAGCAGCCGAAAGAAGACGAATTTGAATAAAATCAATTAAAATACATATTTTTGAAAGCATTCTTCTTTATAGCATTTTTTCCACACCTGCCTAAAACCATTGCATACAGTACTGTGTAACAAAACATATATTTAAAAAAATATATTTTAGCATTTTATCTGTTTAATTGTAGAATTTAGTACAGTGGTGTGAAAGTGTTGGTGTCCTGATTTCTTTTTTTTTTTTTTTCTTTTTTTTTTTTTTTTTTTTTTTGCATGTTTGTCACACGTTAATATATTTTAGATCATGAAACTAACTTAACATGTGGATCACAAAACATGCAGATAATGAATACAGGTGATCCGCTGTGGCGACCCCTAATGGGAGAAGCGGAAGGAAAGTTTTAAACCAACTTAAATATTAGTAAAAGATAACACAAGTTAACACAACGTGCAGTTTTTAAATGAAGGTTTTTATTAATAAGGGGAAAACAAAATCTAAAACTACATGGCCCTGTGTGAAAGTGTTTCCCCCCCCCTGTTAAAACTGTGGTTTATCACACCTGAGTTCTATTTCTCTCGACACACCCAGGCCCGATTACTGCCACACTTTTTCACACTCAAGAAATCTCTTAAATAGGACCTGCCCGACAAAGTGAAGTAGACAAAAAGATCCTCAAAAGCTAGACATCATGCTGAGATCCAAAGAAATTCAGAAACAAATGAGAAAGTAATTGAGATCTATCAGTCTGGAAAAGTTTATAAAGCAATTTTTAAAGCTTTGGGACTCCAGCGAACCACAGTGAGAGCCATTATTTACAAATGGCAAAACCACAGAACAGTGGAGAACCTTTCCAGGAGTGGCCGGCCGACCAAAATTACCCCAAATGCACAGCGACGGTTCATCCAAGAGGTCACAAAAGACCCCACAACAACATCCAAAGAACTGCAGGCCTCACTTGCCTCAGTTAAGGTCAGTGTTTATGACTTCACTATAAGACAGAGATTGGGCAAAAATGGTCTGCATGGCAGAGTTCGAAGACGAAAACCACTGCTGGGCAAAAAGGACATAACGGTTCGTCTCAGTTTTGCCAGAAAACATCTTGATGATCCCCAAGACTTTTGGGAAAATACTCTGTGGACTGATGAGACAAAAGTTTAACTTTTTGGAAGGTTTATGTCCCATTACGTCTAGCGTAAAAGTAACACCGCATATCAGAAAAAGATCATCATACCAACAGTAAAATATGGTGGTGGTAGTGTGATGGTCTGGGGCTGTTTTGCTGCTTCAGTACCTGGAAGACTTGCTGTAAATTAAACCATAAATTCTGCTGTTTACCAAAAAAATCCTGAAGGAGCATGTCCGGCCATCTGTTCATGACCTTAAGCTGAAACGAACTTGGGTTCGGCAGCAAAACAATGATCCAAAACACACCAGCAAGTCCACCTCTGACTGGCTAAAGAAAAACAAAATGAAGACTTTGGTGTGGCCTAGTCAAAGTCCTGACCTAAATCCTATTGAGATGCTGTGGCATGACCTTAAAAAGCGGTTCATGCTCGAAAACCCTCCAATGTGTCTGAATTACAACAATTCTGCATAGATGAGTGACCAAAATTCCTCCACAGCGCTGTAACAGACTCACTGCAAGTTATCACAAACACTTGATTGCAGTTGCTGCTGCTAAGGGAGGCTCAACCAGTTATTAGGTTTAGGGGGCAAACACTTTCACACAGGGCCATGTAGTTTTGGATTTTTTCCCTTAATAATAAAAAACCTTAATTTAAAAACTGCATGTTGTGTTCACTTATCTTTTACTAATATTTTAACTAGTTAGATTATGTAAAACATTAAAGTGTGACAAACATGCAAAAAATAAAAGAAATCAGGAATCACCTTTTCACACCACTGTATATACCTTCTTACTGTAGAAAGGAGAATTTTGTAATTTAAAAAGAACTGCTTTTCTGAGGTTATGTCAAACAGATTAAATTTTTTATCTAATGTTATTTGTGTCTAAAATGTGGTGTGAGCCAACCTGTTGTTATGTAGCTCTTAGTAAATAATACATAAATGAATGATTATGTTCTGGTTTTCCACTATATTGTTAAATCATATCTCTGTCTAATAGGAAGGAATTCCGGAAGACACAGATGACTTTGGAGAGTTCAGACTGAGGGTTTCGGATCTTGTCAAGGATGTTATTTTCCTTGTAGGCTCAATGGAGTGTTTCTCACAGGTAGTAGCTTCTTACTGTTGTTGCTGGTGATGCTGAGGTGCATGTAATTTAAACTAAAGAATTGAGGTCATTTTGAATTTTAGGGCTGCAACATGTACATTTTTTGGGACAGATCCATTGTTACCGTTGTGTAGCATCACCTATTCTTCTAGGAACAGTCCTTATGCATCTTGCAACTGAGTTTTGGGATAGAAATGTTTTCCCATTCATGTATAATCAGGGTTCCTACACTTTTTGTAAAGGTATGGAATTTGATTTGTGTGATTTCTCAGTCTGGATTAGTATGGGGGGGGAAGACAGTATTTAAAAAATATTTGTTTCCATACTATTGCCTTATTTATATAATGTAAAATTAGGAATTTGTAAAAAATATTTTTCATAAAACAAAGTCTACACGTTTGCACTAATCCGAATGCATTTGAAAACGGCGGGGTTTTTTTTTTCGTTTAAAAAATGCTACGCATCCACACTTTTTTTTATTTTCAGTTGTTTCTCAAAAGTTGTTCATCCACACTGAAACGTCTGAAAATGCTTACGTCCCTGTACTGCGCACGAGCAAACCACAAGAGGCTTCGACCTGCATTTCTGCCTGCCATTTATTTACTTTCTGGCTCCTCGATGCGACGTGGAAATGCTGTTTTCAAATGTATCCTCTTTGGAGGGCATTTTCAAAAAAGTTACTTTTTCTTTGTCTGAAAACAGTGTGGATGGAAGGCGAAAACGGAGAGAAAAATATTTTTATATGAAAAAGTATTAGTGTGGACATTTCCAAAAGATGTCTTTTTGTTAATGGGCCTTAGTTCTGTTTTGTAGTTTCTTGGTGGATTACACATGAACAATCCATCTGTTGCTGTAGGATTGAAGGTTTACAGTTATTTTTAAACATTTATAAATGATTAACATTTCACTATTTTGGAATTGCAGTTTTATTAAATGGCTGTGCATTGAACTTGGTTTGGTGTTAATTTGTATTAGCTACAGTAGCTACAACCTTCAGGCAATAATTTGGTAATATAAAAGCATACATCATATATTCTGACTGACATACATCAGATATTGTAACATAATACATGTTGGAATTTAAAATTATTATTTCAGATGTTAAATATGGTCTTAAAAATGTGTATGTATGGAATAAGTATGGAATTTTTAAATAGAATGTAATACAGGATTGTAGCTTCTTAACAGTCCTTGGTTTTCTTTGTCATATTTGTTTCATGATGCATCAAATGTTTCATTTGGTGATTTTTGACAATCCATCAGGCAAGCTTTATTATTTTGTGTGTGTGTGTGCATTCTAGTTGTACTCTACCCTCAAAGAGGGAAATCCACCCTGGGAAGTTACTGAAGCTGTGCTTTTCTTAATGGCTTCTATTGCTAAGAGTGTAGACCCGTGAGTGAAATTTTTATTTATGGACTTACTGTTTAACCAATTTAGCACTTTAGAAATTAGTAAACTTGTACAGCCGTGACCAAACATTTTGAGAATGACACAAATATTCTTAATTCTGCTGCTTCACTGTTTTTAGATCTTTTTATCAGATGTTACTATGGTATACTGAGGTATAACTACAACCATTTCATGTGTGGAAAAGGCTTTTATTGACAATTACATTAAGTTTATGCAAAGAGTCAATATTTGCATGTTGACCCTTCTTCTGTTTCACACAGCATACGCCCAGTGTACTTTGATAAAGATTTAGCTAATGCTCATTCAAAAAATTCTACATTTGGATCTATACGAATGCATGGTATTTGAATGTTTTCGTAATAACAATACTGTGCATATTCATTACCCACAAGTTATTGCATTACTGAATACCGGCACATGTCTAATTGTGAGTGAGCCCACTTCCTTGGCTGACAAGCAACCTTAAACGTATGCTTTACTATTGTCACGACACAGGACGGATGGTCACACGCAACTTTTCTTTTTTGGACAAGCTTTTTCCCGGTGCCCCAAACATTCGGAAAGGGGACTCATCAGAGAAAATGACTTTACCCCAGTCCACAGCAGTCTAATCCTCTGTACCTCTTGCAGAACATCAGTCTGTCCCTGATGTTTTTTCTGAAGACAAGTGGCTTCTTCTTCCTGAAATCTGGCATCCTTTCTCGCCTGACTGTGCAGATGCACTCACACCTGCCAGCTGCCATTCCTGAGCAACCTCTGCACTGGTGGTGGGCTGAGTGGTGGTGTGCCAAGCTGGTGAGCTGATTAAACTTTAGGAGACTGTCCTGCCACTTGATGGGGTTTCTTGGGTACCCTGAAGCCTTCTTTTCAACAATTGAACCTCGCTTTTTGATGATCTGATAAATGGTAGATTTATGTGCACTCTTGCTAGCAGCCTGTGAATCCCTTTTTGTGCAAAGCAATGATGACTGCACGTTTCCTTGCAGGTAACCTTGATTAAGAGAGGAAGGATTTCAAGCACCACCCTCATTTAAATGCTTCCAATTTGTTATTCTAACTCAATCAGCATGACAGAGTGATCTTCAGCCTTGTCCTCATCAACACTCACCTGTGATAATTTGAGAATCACTGTCATGATGACAACTGTTTACCTATTTTTTTTTTATTTTTTTTTTTTTATTTTTTATGGGGTCAAGTTCATTTTTGTGGCAAAGAGGGACTTTGCTATTAATTGCAATTCATCTGATCACTCTTCATGACATTCTGCCTGAGAGAGCCATCATAAAAATCTGAGGCAGCAGACTTTGTGAAAGTTAATATTTGTGTCATCCCTAAAACTTTTGGCCACAGCTGTAATCTGTAGATTTTTTTTAAATATGACTTGTTTTTGTTTTTGTTTTGCTTAGTTTTTTGTTTTATTATATATGATGTTTATTTAATATATTCATAATGTGTATATATAAATGTCTCATAAACGATGTGTAACACTGAAACCCCAATTTCTGTGTGTAGTGAGAACAACCCTACCTTGACAGAAGTGCTGGAACAAATTGTGCTTCTTCCTCAGACAGTGCACATTGCTGTGCGCTACACCAGCATTGAATTGGTGGGAGAAATGAGTGAGGTGATGGACCGCAACCCTCGCTTATTAGGTAAGCACTAAAGTTAAACGTAAGCACTCTTTTCAGAGGAACAGCAATATTTAGAAACTACAGCAAATACTATATTGGCTTGTGTTCATATAATCTGGATCTGGTGCATAGCAGCATTCATTGTTCCCTGCATACTATATAGTAAAAAAATTCTAATCCAAAATTTTGTGTGTGGTGGGGGGGGTTTTGCGATGCAGATCCTGTGCTAGAATATTTAATGAAGGGGCTGAGGGAGAAGCAGTTGGCCTCGGTAGCAGCAAAAGCCATTCACAACATGTGCTCAGTGTGCCGGGAACACATGGCACAACACTTCCAAGGCCTGCTTCACATTGCACGATCACTGGACTCCTTCGCTCTCAACACGGATGCCGCCATTGGCCTACTCAAGGGTATTTTGCCACACACACAGTGCTTTCATCAGAAACTGTTTAACTGTTATTAAAATATAGATTTTAATGCTGAACAGCAATATTTTAAACCTGCCATGTATGCTTGTAAATCTTTCTAACTCTCTCTGGATGTCAAGCAAATTGTGTTTAGGCTGTTTTTTTTGTAGCTGTTGCCCAGATGGCAAGTGGGTTTAGGGAACAGAAAAAAAAAACGTTGGTTAAAATTAGGGATGCACCGAATATTCGGCCACCGACTTTGATCACCGAAAAAACACGGCCGAAACAGTTTGTTGTGATGACACAAACAGAAACCGCGCCTGCACGTGCTTGTCTAAAGCAACATGTCTGTGGTGTGGACGTATTTCAGTATATCTGAGAAAGACCCACGGATAGCGATTTGCAAAACATGTAATGCTGAAATTTTAAGAGGGGGTGCATCTGCAAAGACTTTCTCCACGTCAGGGTTTAATTTATCACCTGAAATCCAAACATCCCGATCGCTATGCTGAATATGAGAGGAACGCGGCACAGAAAAGCAAAACCCCTCCAAGCACGCGCACTCCATCTGTGGTGGACGTTTTTGAAAAGGCAAGGAAGTTTCCCAGTGGTATTATTGTATCTTTAAGCAGTTGCACTTGTTCTGAATGCACTTTGTTTTTATGGAAGAACATATTCAATTTTACAACCTTTCAGCAGGACAGAGGGCCTGTACATTATTATTTAATGTACACATGAGTGCATTTAAGTTAAACATTTAAGTTTGAATTTACATTTTTTATCCTGTGCATTGTTGCAATGTGTTATAAATAAATATTTTCATAATTTGTAATTGATTTATTCTTTGAAACTTTAATATTAATTTATGCAATTAGAATGCCTTGATTTTAGTAAGGTTAGTACACAGTCATAGCCATAAATGCAATGGTAATAATAATTGGCATAATTTCTTTCGGTGTTTCGGTTTTCGGCCTTGCTTTCCTCGTTTTCGGTTTCGGCCAAGAATTTTAATTTCGGTGCATCCCTAGTTAAAATAACCATGGGAAATTAATTACAGTTAGTTCATGCCGGTGTGGGTTTAACTTTGTGGACACTATACCTAATCCCAATGCTGAAGGGATATGTCATTAATTGGTAAAATCATGTAATAAATTTTGTATTCATGAAAATCTTGTAATTTGACAATCATTCATATCCTACTTACACTGCCGTCCAAAAAAAAGGCACCAAATGGATTTAACTAAGCAAATGGGTAAGAGCCTCCTATTAAATAATTACTGCATGGGTGATTGTTTTAGCTGGCAACAAGTTATTTAACCCTAACTGATGCAGTGAGTAGCTTCTCATTTCTTAAACAACCATGTCGGAAGATGCATCCTGTGGTCGTGGAAAAGATGTTAATCTGTTTCAGAAGGGTCAAATTATTGGCATGTATCAAGCAAAGAAAACATCTAAGCAGATTTCTAAAACTACTAAAATTGGGTTAAGATGTCCAATGCATTATTGAAAACTGCAAGGATGGTGGGGAACTATCATCTTCGAGGAAGAAATGTGGTCGGAAAAAGATCATGAATGATTGGCGATCAGTAGAACTCACAGCTATGTTTAATAGTGAAAGTAAGAGCATTTCCACAAGCACAATGAGGAGGGAACTCAACGGATTGGGACTAAACAGCTGTGTAGCCTAAAGAAAACCACTTATCAGTGAGTCTAATTCAGAAAAAGGGCTTCAATTTGCTAGGGAGCGTAAAGATTGGACTCTGGAGCAATGGAAGGAGGACATGTGGTCTAATAAGTCCAGATAACCCTAACCCATCATCAATACAAGATCTTGATGAAAAATTACCACAGCTCTAGACGGGAATGTTGCCATGGCGAATGCTTGCCGTAATCAAAGGCGGTCCAATGAAATAGTGGTGTAAAACTTTTTTTTTTTGGACGGGCAGTGTATTCCTGTTTACATCTCGAATTCTTAAAAAGTATGATCTGCAAATCTCACTAACCCATATTTTATTTTAATATTGTTAATATTATCAAATATTTAAACTATTTTTAAATATAATTTAATAGTTAATATAATAAAAACGAAACAAATAGTGTCAAATAGGCTTCACAATACTGTGAACAGTAGCTAATATCAGTGTCTTTGGTTTCTCTCAGGAACAGCACTTGTGCTGGCAAGGCTTCCACTGGAGAAGATAGCAGAGTGTCTGAGTGATTTGTGCTCTGTTCAGGTCATGGCTCTAAAGAAGGTTGGTGTATGGGTTTCATGAAAAGTGTTTGGTTTAAATGAGAGTAAAAAGCATGTTTTTAAATTATACAACTTCACTTATTCTTTCAGCAAATGCTTTAGTATTTTATTTTTATTTTAATATATTTGCTTCTTGTGCAATTGTTCTGCCCTGAAATTATTCACCATAACAGTTATTGCTGTTTGTTAAAGTAATATATAATTTACACAGAGAAGCAGTTCATTTCAATTCTTATCATGTTACAGATGTGTAGAAATTACAATTTTTTTGTTTCTTTTTGTCTTTCAGTCCATACAGATGTGTAGATACATACTGTTTGTGTGACATACATTTAAACATTTAATAAAAATAATAATTAAACAGTTGGATTTTGCAGTTGTTTGATATCCACAGCCTTCTTTGACATTTACCAAGGGCACCAAAAATGTGTGTTTTAGATTGTAGATGTAATTATCATGTAGATGCTAGTTGCTACAATGTACAAACTCTGAGCTAGAGGAGTAAGTGCTGCAGAAATGTGTTTCAGAAATCTGAAACACATTTTTACATCTACAATCTAAAACACACATTTTTGGTGCCCTTGGTAAATGTCAAAGAAGGCTGTGGATATCAAACAACTGCAAAATCCAACTGTTTAATTATTATTTTTATTAAATGTTTAAATGTATGTCACACAAACAGTATGTATGTAAATATATATAGATTACACAGTTTTCTCCTATAATGCTTGATGAGGTTGGATAAATACATGGCATGGGATCTGAGACCATTTTTCCATTCAGAATTTATCCAGAAATATGTGTCCAATCTTTCAAATTTGAGGTACACTCTAGTGGATACTCCCCTTGCGCATGGCTAGACCTTGATTTTTTGGTTTTTATGTATGTTTTGGGTCATGTGTTGCTGGAAGCTCCAACTACAGCCCAGTTTAATCTTTCTGGATCTGGCAGTCAGTTATTAATTTAATATTTGTTGATATTTAAAAGTGAAGCAGCACCATAATAATTAAGAGCCCCCACTATTTTAAATCACCAGAATTAGTTACTTTTCTATATTATATAGTTTTTTTTTTTTCAGCGAACTACAGAATCTAATCAGACCGTGATCTCAATTGAATCTCTGGTAGGGTCTGGGAGACTGACTAAGCTTGAGTTTGTTTTTGGTTGAACACACACACACACACACACACACACACACACACTTTTTTTGTCTTCGTTAAATCTTTTTTGTAAAAAAAAAAATATATATATATATATATATATATATATATATATATATATATATATATATATATATATATATATATATATATATATAAAAAATATTTTTTATTTTTTTATTTATTTATTTTTTTTTGTTTAATTTGTAGTATTAAAGACACTGACCCCAAGACACAACTGAATTCTCCAGCTTTGATCTTGAAAATGTTTTGGCCATTTAAACGATCCTCTTGACAGTGCATTGAGACATTATAGGCATGTGTCCACTTCCAGCGTCATATAATTTCTACTTCACTTGAACTTGTTGAATTATTGCCGTAATGCTGTATCAGCAGTATTTTTTACTTATATACATTCATAGGGATGTCTCACATATTTAAAAAAAAAAAAATTTTTTTAAACAATTTGTGTTGTATTTGCTGTTGTTTGATATCCATGAGAGCAGAGTATTTTGGTGAAAACAAAAATCTTTTCATGAAAACTATTTACAAACATAGACAATTTTCGTCTATTGAAGCGTTCTTTGCTCATATTTACTAAAGGTCAACTGTTATGGGGTTTTCTCTGGCTGATGCTGATGGTGATATTTAGAAATCAGGGCAGGGCTTCACCTCAAAATCGAACCGTTAATTAAATTAAATTGTATTTTTATTTGTATAGCGCTTAAGGTGTTGGCAGGGGACAGTGTAGCTAGACCGCATCGGATGGTGGTCTGTAGGATGGTTTTGGAGGTAAAGAAGAATAGGAGGAGAGTGAGGACTGAAAGAAGAATAAGATGGTGGAAACTGAAGGAGGAAGAGTGTAGTGTGAGGTTCAGGGAAGAGGTCAGAGAGAGGCTCAGTGGTGTTAAGGAGGTGTTGGATGATTGGGCAACTACTGCAGGAGTGATGAGGGAGGCAGCTAGAAAAGTACTTGGTGTGACATCTGGAAATAGAAAGCAAGACAAGGAGACGTGGTGGTGGAATGAGGAAGTGCAGGAGAGCATAAGGAGAAAGAGGTTGGCAAAACAGAAGTGGGATAGACAGAGTGATGAGAAAAGTAGGCAGGAGTACAAGGAGATGCGGCAGCAGGTTAAGAGGGATGTGGCGAAAGCCAAGGAAAAGGCATATGAGGAGCTGTATGAGAGGTTGGACACTAAGGAAGGAGAAAAGGATTTGTACCGATTGGCCAGGCAGAGGGACCGAGCTGGAAAGGATGTACTGCAAGTTAGAGCAGTAAAGGATGGAGAGGGAAATGTGTTGACTAGTGAGGAGAGTGTGTTGAGAAGGTGGAGGGAGTATTTTGAGCAGCTGATGAATGAGGAAAATGAGAGAGAGAGAAGGTTGGATGATGTGGAGTTGGTGAAGCAGGATGTAGATAGGATTAGTAAGGAGGAAGTGAGAGCAGCGATTAAGAGGATGAAGAGTGGAAAGTCGGTTGGACCAGATGACATACCGGTAGAAGCGTGGAGATGTTTAGGAGAGATGGCAGTGGAGTTTTTGACCAGATTGTTTAACAGGATTTTGGAAGGTGAGAAGATGCCTGAGGAATGGAGAAGAAGTGTGCTGGTACCGATCTTTAAGCATAAAGGAGATGTGCAGACCTGCAGTAACTACAGGGCTATTAAGTTGATCAGTCACACCATGAAGCTATGGGAAAGAGTAGTGGAAGCCAGGCTGAGAGAAGAGGTGACCATCTGTGAGCAACAGTATGGTTTCATGCCGAGGAAGAGCACCACAGATGCCTTATTTGCTTTGAGAATGTTGATGGAGAAGTATAGAGAAGGACAGAAGGAATTGCATTGTGTATTTGTGGATTTAGAGAAGGCGTACGACAGGGTGCCAAGAGAGGAGTTGTGGTATTGTATGAGGAAGTCAGGTGTGTCAGAGAAGTATGTGAGGGTGGTGCAGGACATGTATGAGGACAGTGTGACGGCAGTGAAGTGTGCAGTAGGTACGACAGACTGGTTTAGAGTGAAGGTTGGACTGCATCAAGGATCGGCCCTGAGCCCTTTCCTGTTTGCAGTGGTGATGGACAGGTTGACGGACGAGGTCAGACAGGAGTCTCCCTGGACTATGATGTTTGCGGATGATATTGTGATTTGTTGTGAGAGTAGTGAGCAGGTTGAGAAGAGCCTGGAGAGGTGGAGATATGCACTGGAGAGAAGGGGAATGAAACTCAGTAGGAGTAAGACAGAATACATGTGTGTGAATGAGATGGAGGGCAGTGGAGTGGTGCGGTTGCAGGGAGAAGAGCTTCAGAAGGTGGAGGAATTCAGGTACCTGGGGTCAACAGTGCAAAGTAATGGAGAGTGTGTTAGAGAAGTGAAGAAAAGAGTGCAGGCAGGGTGGAGAAGAGTGACAGGAGTGATTTGTGATAGTAGGGTATCTGCAAAATTGAAAGGGAAAGTTTATAGGACTGTGGTGAGACCTGCGATGTTGTATGGTTTAGAGACAGTGGCATTGAGTAAAAGACAGGAGGTGGAGCTGGAGGTAGCAGAGCTGAAGATGTTGAGGTTTTCGTTGGGAGTGACGAGGATGGACAAGATTAGAAATGAGTTTATTAGAGGGACAGCGCATGTAGGATGTTTTGGTGACAAGGTGAGGGAGGCGAGATTGAGATGGTTTGGACATGTGCAGAGGAGGGACATGAATTATATTGGTAGAAGAATGCTGAGGATGGATCCACCAGGTAGGAGGAAAAGAGGAAGGCCAAGAAGGAGGTTCATGGATGTGATGAGGGAAGACATGCAGGTAGTTGGTGTAAAAGAGGCAGATGTAGAGGACAGGGTGGTATGGAGACGGATGATCCGCTGTGGCGACCCCTAATGGGAGCAGTCGAAAGAAGAAGAAGAAGATTTGTATAGCGCTTAACAATATGCATTTGTCTCAAAGCAGCTTTACACAGATAATGTGTACACAGGTTAACAAGACGTGATGCAGAAAATTGCTTAAATTAAACATTTATTGAACAACACGAGCCTCACCAATTAGTGCCCTTGTTACCAGGTTTTGGTCTTCGTGCCGACCTGTAGCCTAAACTACAGCTGGTTGAAGGCTCGCCATGAGTACAATTCCAAAAAGTTACTCCCTTTCTCTCTCCAAATGTTATTCTCATTCTTTCTCCAAATTAGCATTATATTTAACCAATAAAATATATAAGTCTAGATTAAAAAAATAAAGATAAGAACTTAAAGCCCAGGACACGCCAAGCCGATGGTGGGCTGGAGGGAAATGTCAGGGAGGGGTTTGAGCATCTGTCGGCTTAATTTTTTTTTCCGCACCATTGGCTCTGGTCAGACCGCTTCAGCTGTTTTACGGACAATTTTGCATGCCGAATCAGCGGCAGCGCTTGACAGCAAGTAAGAGAACTCCAACGGGTTAATTAGCTTAGCGAATGAGCACACAAGAAAAAAACTGAACACACTTGTCGTTCTTGCTCTTGTCTTTGCAACTTAGCAGACCTGATTGAAAAAAGCCACAGGACTCTGTTATTAATGATCGCGGCAGGTATTAAAGCTGCTTACTTTGTATATTCGCAGTTCTAACTTTTCCCTCTTTGGATGCCTGTAGACTACTGCCCCCTGCTGGTATTGGGTGTTATGTTCTTTCACTCAAGTGCTGATTGTACACACGCCTGCCTAAGAAACTCAGTTAGATTATTTTTCTTTGAGAAGAGAGTAATACTAATAAAGAGTAATAATGCAGAGTGAGCACAGAAGGAGTCAGAGTTATATTTACACCCTTTGGCACCCTTATACAGTGACACTAAGGTTTCTTATTAAAACAACTGAGCCTTGCTCTGGGGCCCTACTGATCAGAATTTTATTGCCTTAACTAATGAGGTACCTCTCTCACTCATTTGTGTTGACTGTCTGATTGTGTAATTTGTAATATTCAGTGCCACAAACCTTTTTTAGTCTCCCAGTACCATCACAGGTGTCAACTTGCCAGCTTATACCGGTCTTTGTGCACCTTTACTTTTTAGTATGCTCTTTAGGTGTTTTTTTTTTTTTTTGCGCCTATCTTCTGACAGTTAGCCTTCACACCGGGTTCCTGTTTGTTACAACACATTCTAAAAAAGCCACATCCCAGAATAGACAAGGAGTTCAGACTGATGGCATAGATTTTTTTTTATTTTATTATGAGGGTATTGAAAGGAGATCCTGGCATACCTCAGTTTCATACCCATAGCAGTTAACCAACAACCAACAGTTAGTGGTGAAAAATGCAATGGTTTTCCTACAGTTGTTTTTTTCTCATGTGGATGAACTGTTCAGCATTACAACTACTTGCAGTGAAACAGTACTTGTCTACAAACAAGGGTTATCTATAACCAGAATGCTGCTTAAATATTAATCCTAATATTAATATTGTATTAGAAAACACCAATTTTTATTTACAAAATATTATTTTAGAATCAGTACATTTTATATGATAATTTTGTATGCCTTCAGCTGCTGTCTCAGGAGTCCAGTAATAGAAAATCTTTAGACCCTACAGTATGGCTGGACAGACTGGCAGTAATCTTCAGGTAAGTCCTCATACATATTAACTTTTCTTTATGTATGATGACTTTTCTATTTCTATATTTTCTATATGTACACTTTTTAAAAATGGGTTTTAATATATACAGATAACTTTAGCAAACTCACTTGTTGAATTATTTTACATCTTAATTACACTTTACTGTTTATTTTCTCTTTATATTCTGACTGCTGTTTAGACACACAAATCCTTTTGTAGAGAATGGACAAATCCACCCTTGTCAAAGAGTCATCCAGGAGGTAAAAAAAAAAAAACCCCACAAACACACAGTTCTTGTTGACATCTAAATCTGTCAAAATAAAAAATAACAAATTAATTATTTTAAAAAGTTTACATTTCCTAAAAACTAAAATTAATACTCTAATGGTAAACATCCTGCAAAAGACAGAACATGGAAATAGATTAGAAAATAAAAGGCTGATGAATCTAAAATTATCTTTAGTGATGTTAATAAAAAAGTAATATTTTTAAATATATAATGAAGAAAAAATATTTAGAAGCTTTTAAAATATTTGATCTTGTTTTGGCATAATTTTTTTTCCATGTAGACACAGAAACTAGGGAATAAGGACTAATTTATTTCTGTCTTCAGATCTGGCCAGTGTTATCAGAAACATTGAACACACACCAGGCAGATAACCGCATTGTGGAGCGCTGCTGCCGCTGCCTGAGGTTTGCTGTGCGCTGTGTGGGAAAGGGATCAGCCGCGCTACTACAGCCACTCGTCACACAGGTCTGTTTTTGAGCTGTGGCCATTTATTTCAATTCAGTTCAGTTTTTTTTCTACAGTGCTTTTAACTATGGACATTCTCTCAAATCAGCTTTACAGGATGCAAGAATTATAGAATTATTTTTATTAACATATTCAATATTTTTAGTTTGGGTGTTCAGATTAGTGGCATACTGTTATACCAAACAGCTGTCTAGATGGTAAATAATATTAATTATTGATGGCTTTGTTAAATTATACTTTAATTCATGGCAACCCAAAAACTCTTCAGTGCTTATCATATACGTATGCATAAAAAAAAATGTGCATACACATAAGAGCTGAAACGATTCCTCGGTTAATTTGAGTAATTCAAATCCATAAAATTATCGAGGTAAATTATCTGCCCCGATGCTTTGTTTTGTCCATTTCACTACACGTGAAGCATTGTTTCCCCATGTACCATTATTACTGATGCACCACCGGCTAAACTCTGGAGCACTATGGACAGGTAAACACAAAAAAAGCTGCAGAATGAAAAAATAGATGATCGGGGAGAAAAGAAACGAGGGGCAAGGAGAAGATTCATGAATTAAGCCCATTTCTAATACATTAAAAAGTTGTTTTTTTATCGCACCTATTTTTTTGATTTGTAATTATTTTTGCCATTTTCTGGCAGCGTTACCCCTCTGTGATGCCAGAAAGCTTTACACATTAAAAATGAAATGGGATACATTTAGTAGAATCACATGGTATCAAACTAAGCCCTCGATCCCTGGAGTTTGGGATAATTTCAAACTAAAACATAAAGAAAACACTGTACTTTTTTTGTTTTTTTTTATACTAATCTGAAATTTATTTTTATATTTTTATTAGATTTTTAATTTATATATTTGTATTTACATTTTGATCTTGTATATTTAGTATTGCACTTTAATAAAAAATCTTTTCTGATTTCTGTATGGAATAATCGGTAGAATAATTAATTACTAAAATAATTGACAGCAACAGCTCTAATACACATAGCTGTGCACACCTCTATAATCTCAAATCGTTTTTATTTGTGGGTATGTGAGGAAATTACAAGCAGTTTAACATCAAGCAATGAGCAAATTCAGAATATTGTAAGAAAAAATTATGAGGACAAAGAGCAGCAGGTCAGGATGCATGGTCTCGGATACCTTTTGGTTAGAGATAGTCCTTGATGGCTTGTTGCTTCTCCCAGACTGATTAAATTAGGTCTATGATTCTGATTGATACAACTGAAATTCTTCATTAAAACTACGTAACTACTTTTTATCAATTTTGAGCCGTTTTGCGGATGAGCTGAATTTGATATAGCGTGGGGTGGAATCTGGATTGAGGCAGTCTGTAATTCTTACAATATCTTTCTATTTGTTTTGGTTATGTATTAGGTCAAACATAACAACTCACATGTATGATTATTTTAAATACATTTAAAAGAATAATACTATTTTTAACTGTACTATAGGAAAAAAAATTGTTCATGGAGGTTAGAGAACAACAGAGGTGTATACTTACTAGCATTACTGTAATTGAATTTCTTTTTTGTTTTATTCAACAAATCAAAGTAGTTTTTACAAATGATTATAAATAAACTGTAAATAATATTTCCACCTCTAATATTTCACAGGCAAATTTTTAAATTAGTTATTGACTTACCTGATGTCTGGAACCCACAGACAACTATGTAGTTTAGATCAAGTGATTGATCTTGGCCACTGTAGAATATTCAACATTTTTAACTTCCAAAACTCCTGGGTTGCTTTATCAGTATGTTTTGGTTCACTGTCTATATATATATATATATATATATATATATATATATATATATATATATATATATATATATATATATATATATCATGAACTGTTTGTGAGCCTTTTTTTGTAAACTTTTCTTATTTTCGATGATTTTTTTTCCAGAACTGTTTTTTTTTTGTTTTGTTTTTTTTTTTTTTTTTTTGGCCAAAGATTTTGTTTGGCAAAGCTTAATCTGGAATTTCTGTTTTTAAGGTTTAAAGATCGTTTGCACTTTGTGGTAAACCCTCTGTATTTGCTCTTGTCAAGTCTTCTGTCTCTTTTGTAGACTTTGACAATGACACACTTACCTCCAGGAGAGTGTTTTTCATGTTGATAAGCTCACCAGTGCATTCTTTTTTTCAAGCCCTTTCACCTACATGGCTCCTTGAACCACATGATATGGGTTCACAGCAACAACTTTTAAATGTAAATGCCACACTTAGAATCAAAAAATTATGGGGTAGCCCACACCTGTTCATGAAACAACTTTTGAGTTGATTTTCCAATTACTTTTGTTCTCTTGGAAAAAAAATCTAAATATATTTGTTGCTTCTTCCACTTTGCATGTTCTCAAATTAAATCTGTACACAGCCGTTTACACGGTAAACAGCTAAAAACAAAAATTGTGCCTGTGTTCAAATATATTAATAATCTGTTATATATCTGTAAATGATATTATGGTGAAACACAACTTGTTCTTTATTTTGCTTTTTCTGCTCTCGCATGCACGTTCTCCCATTGTTATAGAAGACATTTATGCAAATCTACAACTAATGTCTGCACATTTACAAATCTACAGATCAAAGGTATACATCAGCCCTAAGCAATGTATGGGACTGGATAAGTAAATAGGTCCACCATTTTATAGTGTGCTCCTGAAAGGTCTTAACTCTACAAACTTTTCACTTCTGAAAATTACTTATTTAGATCTGTCTCTTTATGTTGAGTAAGAATGTTTTTGTGTTTGACACAGCTGTGTGCTGTTTCAGATGGTGAGTGTGTACCAGGTGTACCCACACTCATGCTTCCTGTACTTGGGCAGTATTCTGGTGGATGAATATGGCATGGAGGAGGGCTGTAGACAAGGCCTGCTGGACATGCTACAGGTGATACACACATTTTACACAAACAAAATGTCGGGATGCACTGAATTTTCGATTTTTGGCCGAAAGAAAAGAAAGGCTGAAAACACAAACCGAAAATATGCAGCCCTGCCCCCCCGTGTTTAGCGCTCAGATTACACACGTGCTCTAGCTGTCATAACAGAGCAACCTATAAAAGGGCAATTATGTCATCGGTATGGATGTATTTTAAAGTAATATTTTAAAGCAGTAGTGTCACCGCTACATCACAACTGGACACGTATCCCGCTAAAACCTGCCACTTTTACTGAAATAGAAAGCGGTCCAATTTGCTATGTGCAGTTACATTTAAATTTGTGTAGCCTTAAAAAAACTTTCTCAATATGTGGCTACATCTGTTGTTTACAGTTTGAGGTTGGTCCTCGTTTGTTTTACTGCTATTTTGCACAATAACTGTTACATTTTATGTTTAAATTAACTCTATAGGGAACAATATATTTAAGTTTGTTCTAAAATATTTTGTTTAATACTTGGTTTGATACTTTTGTTTTTTTCCAATTTGTAGTTTTTTAGTTCAGATAACAATTTCACAAAATTAAAAACTCTTATATAAATACATTAAATTATTCAAAAAGTATTTTAAAATAATTCTTAAAAAGTAAGTTTTGGTTTTCAGATAAATGGATCCAAGTTTTTCCATTTTGGTGCACCTCTAAAAGCTCTACAAAGCTCTCTATTGTCTCGAATATAGAGACATCAAACAAGTTATGTACTGCTATATTTTTTTTTGTTTGTGTCAGATTTCAACAGCAACATCACTTCTTATGGCAGTAACACCCTGGATAAACATTTGTGAAGGTTTCCACTATTCATTTATGCAATGATGCAGCTCAAAAAAATATTTTGTCATTTATATACTACATACTAGATGATTGTGATAATGTGCTTAAAATATATTTTACACAAACACTTAGATGATACATTTCATATGTATTAGGGAGGTTCCTCTCCATACCAGATGTTCTTTTCCTGTTCTGTCTCCAGGAAGGTGCAGCTCTACCTCTGCGGTGTTAATCTGTATTCTATGTGATTCTCAGGACACGCCTCGGTTCACATAGCAGCAGTGGTGATGAGAGAACGTTCTTGAGAAACAGTTTAGCAACAAAAAAAAATCAATCTACCGTATTTTTTTGGACTATAAGCCGCCACGTTTTTTCCACGTTTTGAACCCCGTGGCATAAACAAAGTGGCGGCTAATATATGGATTTTCCCTGGGGTTTTCCCGGTTTCACAAACTTCAAGCCAAAAAACTGAGCGACATAACGTTAGACCAATGAAATTTCCAACGGAAAATAAAAAACGCACCTCACCTGTGTTCTGAGCTGCACGGCATCGGGAGAAAAACTTCCACCGGTGGCGCACGACGATGGCAAAAGATAAACTCCCCAGAGAAATACAGTGGAGTGGAAATACTTTTTTGCTTATCTTAATTTTCGTCACAATCTCCGCTTTCTGGCTTCGCTTCGCCATCTAGCTGCGGCGTCTCAAGCTCGTACCTCAATTTTTTGCTCGCGTAACAAAGCAAAAAAATCGACTGAGTGACCGCTCGTACCTCAGAAAACTCGTACATTAATGCACTCGTAGGTCAAGGTACCACTGTAGTTGTGAAAGGAAGGAGAAAGACAGTGAACAATGAATTACTTGGTAGGCTACTGTTTAGATACAAGCCGAGTCTGGGTCAAGGGAGAGCTCGCTAAAACTCCAGTTGCAACAGAAATCATATAAGCACAGACAGGTTTCCAAAACTCGTGTTTTATAATTTTTCTTGGCAACAGCGTTATGGGTTAGTCAAAGAAACTTAGAAATGAGCATCAGAAAATAAAAAGGACATAATCCTCGGTCTCCACACACGCAGTAATACCGGAAGAATGCAGTGGCATGCTTTTCCCAAAATACCGCTATTCTCCTAATAGAAGCGCAACATATTGCATTTAGTGTCTTTTGTTAAAGCCTGTGTAAAGTTCATTAGTTATAGTGTAGACATTTATGTTAAAAATTAAAATCTTTGTCAAATTCAGTGCTTAAATAAGGGTGCGCTTTATAGTCCGGAAATTACGGTACATACAAAAAGATTTGTCACAAATTATTAGTCACGTTCTAAATAAATAAAAGTATTGTGCATCTACTAATAATGATCTGCACGCATGGTGTTATTCGCTAGATTAATTGTTCTTACCCCGTGCCTGCTTGTGCGCGAGTTGTTTTTGTTTTGCCGATCGGTTGATCACAACTGTAGTTAGGACACCGGCAAGGAGATCACAACACTTGGTTTATTGAACACATGGTACATTAGCTACAGCAAATTAAAAAGTGGACCTCATCTTACAACTCTTGCGCACTGTTCTCGCAGAATTATCTCTAGATCTTACTTAATGTTGGTAGTACATTATTTCTAACCATAAATTTCACACCCTAAATATATCGTTTTTTTTTTTTTTTTTTTTTTTTTTTTTTAATTAAAAATTATACAAATGGTTGAATAAATTACTCACCTTTTGTATGCATGTTTTCCTTATATTCCCTGATTTTGTCTTTTTTCTTAAATATTTGTTAAGGCTTTTCTGTAATGGATTTAATGTTGACTTTCACAGGCTCTCTGCATGCCCACATTTCAGCTGCTGGAGCAGCCCAATGGCCTGCGCAACCACCCTGACACTGTTGATGATCTGTTCAGACTCGCTACTAGGTACTTTATTTATTTTTTGTATATTTTTGTATCAGGAATTTTAAAAATAGTGATAAAAACTGTTTGTTTGGCAATGTTTGGGTTTAAAACGGAAATAGCAAAGTCTGTTGTAAAAATGTAATGTAATGACATTTCTTTCCTCTCCCATAAAGTTTGCTCCACTTAAGGAGTTTAATTCAACATTATTTGGACAATAGGCTTAAATATTGCTAGCCACATAGATTATTTAAATATTACCACAATTCTAAAATGTTAATAAAAAAGTGTAATAAGCAATGATTTGATAACCTCATATACCCTATGTTTTATTTACCATAGAACATAGAAAACATATCTAGTGTTTAAAATGAGGAAATGTTCCATTTTATCGAAGAAATGGGGTAATTTTGAATTTGGTTTCAAAACGGTGATCTTCTTGAAGAGGGTGAAATCCGCAGGAGCTAAATTTGGCGAGTAGAGTGGGTGTGGAAGTAATGTTTCTGGTGAGAAACGAGAAACTCACGAGTGAGTTATTCACAACTTAAGATCAGTGCTCCCTGGGACTGTGCGTGCAGCCTTGTACTGCCATCTGTTGACGTACTAATAAAGGAGTCTCGAAACATTTTGATACCACCTCGTAATATCAAAGATTCATAGCAGTTGGGAAAATCTCTGTGTGTAAGAGACAAGGACAAAAACATGGCTTTGCTTGATTCCCACGCTATTTTCAAGTAATTGAAAGTACTTGATTTTCAGACACATGAATTCAAGGCCTGGAAAGTACTTGAAAACAAGTATAGGTCCTTGAATAATAATAATTATAATAATCTTTATTATAAATAGCACCTGTAAACGTAGATTTTCAAGCGTAGAAGAAAAAAACGTTAAAGATTACATTTAAAAACAAAAATAATTATTTCCATAATAAAACTAATGGGGAAGAACAAAATAAGTAAATATATCACAAAACTAAAATAATCACATAAAAGCTATTCTGAAAAAGTGAGTTAAGAGCAAATTTAATAATATAACTTAATAGTCTAATCTCAGTAGGGAGAGAATTTCACAGCTTTGGTGCATGTGAGGAAAAAGCCTGATCACCCATAGAGCGTAAACGGGTAGGAGGAACAAAAGACAGGAACCAGAGGAATAGAGATCTCACCTTGGAGTGTAAAGCATTAGAATTTTAATATCGAACCAGAATCTGACAGGGAGCTGATGCGATGACTTCAAGACTGGAAAGATTTGCTCACCAGACTTGGTTTCAGTTAGAATCGTAGCAGCTGAATTTTGGACAACCTGTAATTTGTTTAATGTAGATTTTGAAACACCGACAAGCAAAGCATTACAGTAAACAATGAAAAAAACTAAATAACTTATTAATTCTTCACTATTCTCTGAATGAGAGTCAAATGTTAAATTTGTCAACAATCACTACCATGTTTTTTTTTTTGTTTGTTTGTTTTTTAAGCTTCGAAACTATTAAAAAACAGAGCCCTCTAAATTTAAGGTTTTAAAACCAGCTTTAATTGTTTGATGGTGTGAACCAATTCACATTAGCTCAGTCTTATGGCTTTTTAGACAGAGGAGACATCCATGTTTTCGTCTCAGAAATGCAGTGTTCAAGAAAGCCAATGGCTGCATTATCGGCAGGTTTTGTATGAATATATATCTTGAGTGTCAACTGCATAAAAGTAAAATTTAAGACCAAGAGATCTCACAAGCTGACAAAACGGAACGATGTACATACTAAAAAGCAATGGACCCAAAATCGAACATTGTGAGACAGCAAACTGGACTGAACCAACTTTAGACTGATAGCCACCTAGGGAAATAAAGTTAAACTTATAGCAAAATAATGAAAATTATAACATGTCCCCCTTGCTGCTACAATATTTGTTTTATGATTTTTAAACATTATATTGCGGTACTTTCCCTTTATTTCGTACTGGGCCAGGGTTGGACATTTGAGCTGTGACACTTGCTGTGTCTGCAAGAGGCATTCTTATTAATAAAACAAATCTTGATTGTTCTGTGGGCCTCTTTTGTGAACTCTGATCTTTAGTTCTTTCCATAGATTTTTTACAAGATTCAAGTCAGGTGATTGGCTGGCCCATTCTTGCAGCTTTATTTTTTTTCTCCAATTGAGATTTTCCTTGGCTGTGTGTTTGGAATCATTGTCTGGCTGAAATGTACACCCTTGTTTCATCCTTGTCTCATCTCAGTAAATTTTTTCAATTCATCCTTCCTTAATTATACAAAGTTTGTCAGTAATGTATGCTGAAAAAAAGCCAGACACCATCATGGTTCCCACCTCCAAACTGTTGGTCTAATTTGACCATATTATATTCTCCCCGTATTTCACAGGCTTGTCCTAATGTGCAGCAAATTCTAAAAGATCTTCAACATGTTTTTTCTTCAGCTAAAAAAGTCTTGCCTAGTGAGCATTCCCAGAGGGCAGGATTGCTTTTTAATTACCGTATTTTCCGGACTATAAGCCGCTACTTTTTTCCCCACGCTTTGAACCCCGCGGCTTAAACAATGAAGCGGCTAATATATGTATTTTTCCTGGGTTTTTTCCGGTTTCACAAGCTTCAAGCCAAAATACCTGAGCCCCATAACATTAGACCAATGAAATTGTCGAACGGGTTAAGGTGAACCAAAAATCGGGCTCCCACTGAATCGGGCCGCACCACATCATAAATATGGTTCCTCTGACGTTTGAGCTGCCGCTCACTCGGACTGTCAACAGGCGAATCATTCGTCACGCTGAAAACAACCGGGCATGAAAAAACGCACTTCACCTGTGTTCTGAGCTGCACGGCATCGGGAGAAAAGCTTCACCGATGGTGATTTTTAAACGCACGACGATGCCAAAAGATAAACTCTTGAGAGAAATTGTTGTGAAAGGAAGGAGGAAGACAGTGAACAATGACTTTCTTGGTAGGCTACTGTTTAGATACAAGCCGTTGTAACAGACACTGTCTTTCGTTAAAGCCTGTGTAAAGTTTATTAGTTTTAATGTAGACAATGCGGCTTATTTATGTTCAAAATAAAAATCTTTGTAAAATTCAGTGGGTGTGAATTATATTTGGGTGCGCTTAATAGTCCGGAAATTACGGTACTGATTGATTTCAGCTAATGTCTTGGCTTTCCATACCTTTTGCAAATCGCTTCAAGTGTTCAATACTTTTTCCCTGTGCATTTCACATTATTACACATAATATATGGACATCTACAGATTGATTTGTTTGCATGTGCGAATTGCATTAGTTGTTACCAAAATCTGGTGAAAATGTTGCGTCACAGAAATATATTTACTAGAAAAATGGTGCCGTGTTCGATACTTATTTTACCTTCTGTGTGTGTGCGTGTGTGCGTGTGTGTGTGTGTGTGTGTGTGTGTGTGTGTGTATCTAATATATGTATGTATGTATGTATGTATGTATATATATAAAAAATATATTGCCTTGTGAATTTGATAGGTGCTTGATAAATGGTGCTTTTAAAAGTCCTTTAAAGTTTTTTTAATCTGGTGTTCATGAAAGAGTGGTACCCTGTTTGTAGTAGAGGAGTCTGGGTGCTGAAATGGCCTGCCTGTAGTCCAGATTTTTCAGCAATTTAAAACATTTTGCACGTTATGAAATGAAAAGAAGACAAAGTAAACCCAGGATTGTTGAGCAGCTAGAATCTATACACAAATTTGACAACATTCCTCTTCCAGCAAATGGTCTCTCCTTAGTTCTTCTATCAGCTGCTCCCAATAGGGGTCGCCACAGCGGATCATTCGTCTCCATAGCCCCTGTTCGCTACATCTGCCTCTTTCAAACCAACTTACCTGCATGTCTTTTCTCACCACATCCATAAACCTCATCCTTGGGCTTCCTCTTTTCCTCCTTACTGGTGGCTCCATCCTTAGCATTCTCCTACCAATATACCCCATGTCCATCCTTTGCATATGTCCAAACCATTTCAATTGCGCCTCCTTCACTTTGTCCCCAAAACGTCCTACATGCATCCTAAACGTACTAATAAACTTGTTTCTAATCCTGTCCATGTTTGTCACGAAAACCTTAACATCTTTAGCTCTGCTACCTCCAGCTCCACCTTCTGTCTTTTACTCAATGCCACTGTTTTTAAGACAGACATTGGCAAACTACGGCCCGCGGGATTTATTGGATTTATCAATCCGGCCCGCCGAATGTGACCAAATTATATCAAAATCGGTACGGGTAAACCTTGTTCAATTTACCTTCCCCCTGTAATGCCCACGTTTCCCCAAAAGATGTCGCACTTCAGCTACATTGACCTTGTTCGCGTGTATTGCTCTCTTCTTCTCTTATGAGCCCTTCTGCAAAAATTAGCTTATTAAAGAAAAGTGGAGTGTGAGCGCGAGTGCTTAATACAGAGTGGACAACAAAATATTTTTCCGCTGATCAAAGGCTGTATGCCTAATATGCCAAGAAACTCGCAGTTTTTAAAGAGTACAATATCAGCGGTCACTTTGCACTTTTCAACTGGTGTCCTGTCCCCTGAAACTGCACCACAAGAAGTGCATTTGGAACTGATCGATCTTCAGTCTGACTTCATCTTAAAGGAGAAGTTCAGCTCTCTTTAACTGAATTACTTTTTTATGCTTCATTTAACAAAGCCATGTTTCCAAATCTCCGGAAAACGGCACAGAAGTTGCTGACTTTGTTTGGTTCAGATCCAGGTTACACAACAAAACTTACTCCAGACTTTGATAACCTGGCTAAATAAGGAGTTCAACAACACTGTTCCTACTGAAACTAAACTTGAGTTTTTCTGCTGTGTTTATTCAACTGAAATTTAATAAATTAATTATTAATTCAATTAATGCATTTGGAAAACAATTTGTACAATAAACCTTGCATATTCATGCTTTGCTACATGTTACAGGCCTAATCTCTAATGTAATTTTAAAACCCATTGCGGTGTTGTGAGTCAAAAAGTTGGCCCATCCCTGCTCTAAACCATACAACACCGCAGGTCTTACCACAGTCCTAAAAACTTTCCCTTTCATTTTTGCAGATACTCTTCTATCACAAATCACTCCTGTCACTCTTCTCCACCCTGCCTGCACTCTTTTCTTCACTTCTCTAACACACTCTCCATTACTTTGCACTGTTGACCCCAGGTACCTGAATTCCTCCACCTTCTCCACCTCTTCTTCCTGCAACCGCACCAGTCCACTGTCTTCCCTCTTATTCACACACATGTACTCTGTCTTACTCCTACTGACTTTCATTCCCCTTCTCTCCAGCGTGTACCTCCACCTCTCCAGGCTCTTCTCAACCTGCTCCCTTCTCTCACCACAAATCACAATATTATCCACAAACATCATACAAACATTTTTTGTAACTCTTCCAATAAGAGTTTATAATTTAATTCAGTACTTGCTTAAAAATACTTTTGTTTAGCAGTGAAAAATGTGTGTTTTTGTCTATTATTTCGTGTTCCATTTAGGTTTATTCAGCGCAGCCCTGTCACATTGCTAAGCAGCAGTATCATTGTCCACATCATCCAGTGTGCCATTGCAGCCACGACGCTTGACCACCGAGACGCTAACTGCAGTGTTATGAAGTTTGTCAGAGACCTCATTCACACTGGGGTTTCCAATGATGTAAGTAAAACAGAGTGCAGCTGCATTTAAATGAAAATTACTGCTGGTGCTGAATGGAGAATAGTACATAATTTGGCAAGCAGTTTTAAAACATGCACATTGTGTAATTGAAGAAAATGAAAAATTGTAGTCTTGAATATTCTCTCTCTTCTCTATTCTTAGCATGAGGATGACTTTGAGGTGCGGAAACGTCTGATTGCTCAGGCAATGCAGCAGCATGGGCAGCAACTAGTAACACAGCTAATACACACCTGCTGTTTCTGCCTGCCTTCATACACGCTGCCAGATGTGGCTGAAGTGCTTTGGGAGATCATGGTATTTGATCGACCGGTAAGGCTTTGTAAAAGTTGCATGGGTGTAAAATAGTGTCCAATAATACTTTTGTAAAATGTGTTGGTGTATTAAATAACAGGAATGCTGTTATTTACCTTTGCTGATGCACAGGTCATGGATATATTTTGTGTTCAGGTCCAACATTTTTATAATCAAGCATGTGTATTTTACATTTATGACATTTGGTAGGCAGCCTGATCTGAGTGACTTACAGTTACCTTATCTGAATAGGACTTTGCTTAGTGGCACAGCAGTGGCAGCTTGGTGTTGTTGAGATTTTAACTCTCAACCTTTTAAGCCAAAGTCCAAAAACGTAGCCGCTGAGCTCCTGCTTTCCAGTGGTACGGCCCAATTGATAGGGCCAAATTGTATTAAGAATTAGTAACAAATACAATCAACATTATTTAGTGTATAGAATTATGGTAATTTTTTTTTTTTTTTACTTGTACCATTTGCTTGCTTATCTGTATTGTGCATTATTAATTAGCTGACAATTTTTAGGGCTCTTTAGAGTTCACACTTGGAAGGCATAGTTTTCAGTGATTCTGAAAACTATGTCCTCAAACACTACAGTACAGGCATGTTGTGCTTGGCAATAAAGAACAAACTCTTTATACAGTAATTATCTGCTTATTTGATTGTAATAAGCTTCAGCCTGTTTTTTTTTTCCATTTTTGTTTTTTATTACATATATTGTTTGTTTAATTGTGAAATGTTTATCTTAAAAAAAAAAAAAAAAAGGACATTGTACAGCTTACAAATATTCTAGACTATTTTTCCTTTTACTTGTGGCAACAGTTTCAAAAGATCCCTATATGGGTGTAATGGTCAGGTGTTTTGGTCATATAGTATATAATATGCCTTATTCTACTGAGCAGGGCAATGGGATCATTTTTTTTCACACAAATTGAATTTTTTTTTCCTCTAGACACCTGAGCAAGTCTAAACTGACTCACTGAGTCTTTGTCTGTCCTTGTCCAGATATTTTGCCGCTGGCTTGAAGTGGCTCTAAAAAGCCTTCCCAAGGAGATGTCAGGAGGAGCTGTAACAGTCACTCACAAACAGCTAACAGACTTTCATAAGCAGATCACAAGGTGAGTTTAGTCTCTAGCCTCTAGAGATATGCTCACAGCCACAAAAATCTGTTTTATCCAATACTGATTATCAGCTACATGGTACTTTGTTTTTAATAATTATAGCTGACAATACATTTGTTTTCTATAAATAAATACATTTATATATTCTATAAATAAACTAAATTATAATATTCAAAATGTAAATTTGTAAATAAAAATATACTTAAAATTATTCAAATAAAAAAAAAAAAATTCTACATATCATGGCTGTATAACTTCTTAACACCACCAGCATAAGGTTAGTTTCCACTTGTGCCACCAAACATCTGGCACCCAGATGTTAGCAGCAGATCCTTTATCCTGCAAGTGAGGTGGAGCCTTAAACCATTCAGAATCAGGTTTATTGGCCAAGTGTGACACACACACAAGGAATTTGGTTACTTTTGTAACTCTCAAAAGTACAGACATGTACACAACTGTATTGCAGTGTGGTTGTACAGGGAGTTTTATTCTACTGAAAGTGGCCACTGTAATGCTGAAGGGGTGTTACTGGGTCTGCAATTATATCTACGTAGGTGGTACATGTCAAAGATACCCACATTAATGTTAGGATCCAAACTACCCAGCAGAACATCACCTAGAGGTTCACACTGCTGTCCACCTGATGTAAAAGAATGCTTGATATATCAGATCCGGACTCCATGGTCTAATTCTGATGTTACAGTGTTCATTGTAGAAGAGTCTGGGTAGGGTACAGGGGCCACCATGGGCTCTCACCTAGAGGTTCACACTGCTGTCCACCTGATGTAAAAGAATGCTTGATATATCAGATCAGGACTCCATGGTCTAATTCTGATGTTACAGTGTTCATTGTAGAAGAGTCTGGGTAGGGTACAGGGGCCACCATGGGCTCTCGGGCCACTCTGCAGTTATGCAGCTTCATTTACAGCAAGCTGTGATGCATTGTGTTCTGACACCTTCCTATTAGACTTTTTTTTTTAGCATTTTGTGCAGCATATTTCTTCTGTTTCCAAAATGTCCACTTAATTAGTTGACTGTTCACTTGCTGAAATATATATCCCAAACTCTTTACATCTGTTATTCATACAAATTAAGCATGACACCATGACAGAACATAGAATTCTTCAGATTTAATGGTGCTTGTGATCAGTCATTTTTCAGTGCCTTTTTCTCATATGAAGGTCTTACAGGACCTGAACGAATTGTAATAAAACTTGTTTGCAACATAGTTGTGGTCGATATGAGAAACAGAGGAAGCACAATGCAGGCATACCTGATGAGTGTTTTATCTGTTTGTGTAATTGTTTACTTTACTTATGGTCATCTTTATCATTCTTTACATTTCTTCAGTCTTAGAAAACGTATCGTGAGCTACTTTGTTCAAAAAGACAAGTTTGTAAGACATCTTCATAGGTTGCATATGACTGGACATAGTTTGAAATGATTAGTCTACAGGTAAAGGTGGTGTTCCTAAATATATTTTACCCTAATAGTATAAACAGTATTCTTGTGTGTTAAGTCAGGTTTTCATTGGGCTTTTAATTGACTTTGTATTCATTGCTATGCATATACAAACAGCAGGTACAATAATCTAGCATCAGTTTTTCATATGGAAAAATAGGGCAGCAGATATTCAGTTGTCACCTTTATATTAGGATTGTATGAATGAGACTATTATAGAAACAAAAAACGTGTGGCATTTTAGGTTTGGTTATAATATCAGCATTTTCTGATTTTGATAATTCAACAATTTAACAGTGTAGTATACACCGAACAGGCATGACATCATGACCAGTGAAGTGAATAAAACTGATTATCTCTTCATCATAGCACCTTTTATTGGGTGGGATATATTAGACAGCAAGTGACAATTTTGTCCTCAAAGTTGGTGTGTTGGAAGCCGGATAAATGGGCAAACAGCTGAATTTGAGCATGTTTGACAAGGGCCACATTGTGATGTCAGTGCACACTCCACATGTATGCTATAATATTGTCAAATCACTTAGTTTTCCTCTTCAATCTTCAGATCAAACCTAGATATCACATTCAGAGTAAAAGGTGTTTATTTATGAGCTTTTTTGTTTAATGTTCTTCCATAATTCCGGGGTTATTTGATGGATAATAAGTAAGAGTAAACCCAGCACAATACTCTTATTCTGCTTTTTAATTAATCCATTTAGATTCTAGGACTAAATGGAGATAGAGCTATGTAAAAATCCATTACAGCACAGTCTGGTCCCTTTCCTTTTAAATGGCTCAGTATTTGGTTCATGCCTATTTCATTGTTCAAAAAGATCATTATGTCAATATATCAAAAATATCTACTTCATAAACTTTCACTACTATTTCACAAATGTGTTACTACCGATTCCTGCTTGCTGTGTAATATGCTCAGTTAATGTGGTTTTATTCACTTATCTTCTCGCTTGCTTGTGTTCAGTGCAGAGGAATGTAAGCAGGTATGTTGGGCAGTGAGAGAATTCACCAGGCTTTATCGATAGCTGGATTTGCACACTCATGCTTCAGTGTCAGAGTGTCAGGTAAGAGAAAGTTGAAACATGTTATAACAGCCTGTGTGCTGGTTTTGTTCCACATATCTTCACATTGAAATTCTCATTTTCCCCTTTCTTTAGGTCAAATCTTGTGTTTGTAAACATCAAAATGACAACTAGAGGCTCTGAATTGGATGCTTTTTGAAAAATTAAAAAGATTTTTGGGACTAAGCACCATGGAGAGCCGGTAAGACAGTGCAGCTTCGGGGTGAAAGGAAATGCTTTCAGGGAGAGAAGAAAAGTCCATTCCCTTCCTTTGCTCGCTTGCTAAGCACACTGCTGCTATAGCCACAAGAAGTAATCTTGTTAAAGAGTGCAAGAAAGTGTACACCCATATTCAGCCAAAACAAAAAAATAAAACAAGAAATGTGCCTGGTTGCAGCTCATAACTCATTGTAGAAAAAATAGACTTTAGACATTTTTTTAAACAGAAATGGAGAGATTTATTTTCATGGACGTGTCTTTATGAATCAGCTTGTTGCTGTCACTATTATAAAATGATGCTCAAGGACTTGACAGTGGAAGGGAAATACTGGGTGTTTTGAATCTTTTTATCATTGACGGACTTTTACCATCATGAATGAGTAACAGATTGGATTAACCGAAATGTATACATTTTGTTCTTCCACTTTTTGGCATAGCGAGAAGCACAACCCATCGGCAATGTGTAGCCATCTCATGAACAATAAAATCAAATTGGCCGTGAGGAAAGATCTTGTATGAGCATCATTTCAACATTTGTACAAGAATTCTTGACTTTCCTTTTCTCTTTGTCTAAACATGTTTGAACCTATTTAATTTTATCAGATCAACTTGTTCAGTCACAAATACATGCACACAATTTTAAGTAACTGCTCGTTTCAAGTATTTCCTTCTAAGTGGGTATTTAAGCTCTATACCAAATCTGGCAGCAGTACAAACCTGTGTCTTGGTTGTTTTCACTGATGTAAAACAATGAAACAATGGCCCTTATATGTGTAAAGTTTACATTTATTCAATGTTTACTCTTCAAAAGGGGAGATTAAAAATTTATAAAAGTTATAGTCATCTTTCTGGTTTTCAGTTTTTTAAACAAATCCACATTAGGAATGCATATATTTTATGGAAAACTTAAATTCCTGACTGATTTATTATGGAAGATCATTTATTTGATTTTTCATCTTTGCTCCAATTTGTCATTATAATAGTAAAGGTGGTTTGTCACAAAGCTCCTTAATCCCTAATGATCAAGTTAGCATTATCAAAGAAACCATGAAGATCTCATCAGTAGTGATGACATTACTATTATTACTCTTAGATTATTACTAGAGGCACTGCAAATAGTGCATAACAAAAATGAAAACTGTGATATTTGGTATACAGTAAACAGATCAAAGATGCCTCACGGTAAGAAGGGTCATGTATCAGAAATATTTTTTCTTCAATCATTACAAAGATGTTACTCAAACATTACTGTTTTGTCAGGCTACTTTCAAGCTATCAATAATTTTTCAAAAAGAAGAGGATGAATGTTTGTAGAATTTGTGGTATTCTTAATGTGATCTGAAAATTCGACCTTGCTGTTGCAAAATCAAATATATTCATTTACTGAAGTTTACCTATTAATTCTGACAGTGTTACAGGCATAACAAGAATAATTTGTCATGTTAGCCATTGGTGTTAAATTCTCTGTGTGTTTTCTGTTTCACCTACACCTCATGCATTTCTTTTGTGTCTCAATTGAAATGACTTTGTTCTAAGGTATGGTATAAACATGTTATTTGAATCATTTTCAATGGAACTCTAATTTATGTATTTTATTATTCTTTATCGTTCACCATTATTCACCATTATTCACCATTCTTTATTTTATTCAAGGGAAATTGTTATGATATAGTATAGGGTTGTTCTATACAACTGTGTGCTTCTGACTTTGTGTCATCAGTTTGAGGAAGAAGCACCTATGGGTTTGATGGTCTATAATAGTGTCTTATTAGATGTCCACTGATGCCAGTTATAAACAGCAGCTCCTTTACATTTGCTGGGAACCACATTTTGGCTTGCAGCTTGTATCACATTAGATACAATATGAAAAATATGTAATGCAGAACAGTCTACAGGACGTCTTGTTCAGGAGTTGAAAATGTCAAAGTAATGTACGGCAAATTGCTATATTTTGTATGTTATTTGGTTTTTAAAATGTATGAAAAATATTTTTTCCCCCAGCAGCACTGTTTATTTTTTTTAGTGTTTTCCAATGTTTGTAGGGTCCACAAATTATGTGGTCTATTTGCAATCATTTACTGGCAAGATTGGGTAACTCTGTTCATGATGATTTCAGCTTCCTGTTTTTTGTTGTTTTTTTTCTGACAGGGTGGAACCAGATGTGGTCTTCTACTGTTGTAATGCATCTGTCTCAAGATTCAACTTGATATGAAATTATTTTCCACTCACCAAAAATGTACAGATTGATTATTCGACCTACTGTAGCCACATACATGAGTTCATTGATTCCCACAATCAGCTAGCATTGCTTTGATTAGGAGGGTGGGGGAGTACGTCTAGTTTTGCATCTGATTATCTTAGTTTACTCCAAAACAACCTAATTCGTGGTGTTAGTTTTATTAACTTAGTGAGACTTTAAAATTGTAGGATGCTTTGATAAATAATCAGCTCCAGCAGTTCTGCTACATGCTCTGTCATCCACCTAAATAACCTGAGCTCGTTTTAGAAGCTTTAAATGCCAATCTAACTAAATTTAATCGTGGCGGGTGATGCTTTCTCTTTCTGTTCCACCTTGAGTGCAGATTCAATACTGAGCCTATAGAGGGCAGTCATTAATCTATGTGTGTGTGTGTGCGTATGTGTGTGTGTGTGTTTGTGTATATAAAAGAATAATGTATATGTGTATATACATACAAAGTGTGTATAGCACTTTTGCAAATAAATTTATTTTTATCTGTATTCATGGTTGTTCTATAATTGTAATTCTTGTATGTGTATTTCTTACACATTAAGATGTTTAATTTCCAGTTATGAATCAATATACAGACCTCTGTTTAAGTGGTTTTAAATGTCTTGTAAAAATGTCTTGTTTCCCTGTATAGTCTATATTAAAGAGCATTTGTTCCTAGACGCTAAAATGTTGTGGGCTCAGAAAACTCTATATTCGGATAGACTTATAGTAATTTAAAACACTTTATGGCCCAGAGCATATTTTATGATTTAAATGGCCATGTTGTATTGAAATGTATATATGGGTCATTACATTTTTTATTAATTCTCAGAATTATCCTCATGTTTTAAGGTTTACAGTGCTGAAAACCGTTGGTGCTATTACAACCCCAAATCCAGGTTAGGATGCTGTGTACAAATTAACCCATACTTTGTACTTACACTAGAACATAGAAAACAAATCAACCGTTTAAACTAAAGGAAAATACCACTTTAAGGAAATACATTTTAAACTTTTAATTTGATGGCCACAACATGTCAAAAAAGTTGGGACAGGGGCAACAAAAGGCTGGAAATGTATGTGCTACTAAAATACAAATTTTCCCAACAATTTAGATTAACTGGCAACAGGTCAGTAACATGATTGGGTATAAATAGTCCAAAAAGTGTCCACAAATTGTAGAACAATTTAAGAATAATGTTCCTCATTGTCAAATTGTGATAGAACATTTACAAACTGATAATAAGTCAAATAAAACCTGAGCAAGGAGAGGACTTCCATCAACATTTTTAGTCTATGAAGGAGAACAGGATCAAGTCAAGTCAAGAAGCTTTTATTGTAATTTCTACCATATATAGCTGATGCAGTACACCGTAAATTGTAACAACATTCCTCCAGAACCCTGGTGCTACATTAAACATAGAGCTACATAACAGAACACAGAGCAAGGACTAAAGTAAGTGTCCTCACCACATAAAGTGCATTGTGTGCAACCGAGCGCAAAAAGAGCAGACACACAACACAGAATACAAAATAGCGCCGGCCAGTAAACCTATTGTATACTATGAATACACAGTAATGTGCAAATAAAGCAGTAGCAGCAATTGAGAGGTGCAAAACAGCATGTAACAGTATAATATGGATGGTGGAGTGGATGTAATGAGTGTGTTTGAGTTTAGGTTGTAAAGTTCAGTAGCACACAGTTAAGTGTGTGTTTTGTACACTTTTGTGTGTTGAGGAGCCTGATGGCTTGAGGAAAAAACTGTTGCACAATCTGGATGTGAGGCCCGTATACTTCAGAATCTTTTTCCTGATGGTAGGAGTGTGTGTGAGGGGTGTGTGAGGTCCTCCACAATGCTGTTGGCTTTGCAGATGCAGCGTGTGGTGTAAATGTCCGTGATGGAGGGGAGAGAGACTCCAATGATGATCTCAGCTGTCCTCACGATCCTCTGTAGGGTCTTGCGATCCGAGACTGTGCATTTCCCAAACCAATTCAATTCATTTTTATTTGTATAGCGCTTTTAACAATGAACATTGTCTCAAAGCAACTTTACACAGATAATGTGGTGATTAAAAGTGAATATGTTCTTTATAAGTAAGTTTGTCCCTGATGAGCGAGCTGGTGGTGACTGTGGCAAGGAAAAACTCCCCGAGATGGCATAAGGAAGAAACCTTGAGAGGAACCAGACTCAAGAGGGAACCCATCCTCATCTGGGTTGCACCGAATGTCCATTTGAAGCAGATATACGATGTTGCGGGGTACAGTGATGATGATCAGAAGCAAAAAGTAGTCCTGAGTCAGTGTAGGAGACTGTTGACATTAACTACAGTCCAATCCATCCTCAAAGCGCCCGTTCTTACTCCGGAATTTCATGGAACCACCCAAGGTGTTAATGAGAAACCGTCCCAAGCTGCACAGAGTGGCCTCCAGTTGAAGAGAACACTATCCAGAGGCAGGCCTGGACGAAGTGGGAGGTTCCACGGAGGGGAGAGGGGCAGGAACAGTGGTCACTGGAGCCTCAGGAGCATGTTTAACTTGACCGAGAGAGAGAGAGAGAGAGAGAGAGAGAGAAGAGGGTGACAGGAAGAGACGGATATGGATTATTAGGTGTCCTTATTGTTGTATGAAAGTTAATATCACTGTGCAGTTTGGACTCCAGCAAGACTCACTATGGCAGCATAACTACAAGAGAGAACCAGAAGGTAACACAGACATGAGGGATCTCTGGGATAAGAGACGACCCACCACACCACTGTCAACAAACCTACTGATCAAAGGCTTGACTAAATAAATACGTTTTCAACCTCGACTTGAACACTGAGACTGTGTCTGAGTCCCGAACACTGATTGGAAGGCTGTTCTATAACTGTGGGGCTTTATAAGAGAAAGATCTGCCCCCTGATGTAGTCTTTATTATTTGAGGAACCAACAGATAGCCTGCACCTTTTGATCTAAGTAGGCGTGGAGGATCATACTGGTACAGAAGTTCACTCAGATACTGCGGTGCGAGACCGTTAAGTGCTTTATACGTCAGTAGTAGTATTTTATAATCAATGCGAGATTTGATTGGGAGCCAGTGTAGACTGATTAAAACAGGAGTGAAGTGGTGATTAGAACTCAGATCTGCAGAGAGGAAGTGGAAAAAAATTACAACTCGATGTAGAACTTGCATCTTACCGTGCACTCCTGACCAAATTTTCTTTGGAGGTGACTTCTGCCAAAACCGCCTTCTACAAGGAAAAGCTTGAGGTTTCTGCACAAGATCCTCGTAAAGCTTCACAACATCATCTCTTCACTACTCAACCTCCCTGCTGCACCTGCTCCATCCTCCCTGACTGCTAATGACTTTGCCTCCTTCTATGATGAGAAGATTAAGAAATCTGCCAGACCTTCACTTCCTCCCCAACAATGACTACACAACAAAGCCGACAATCCACTACATCTCTGTCAAGCTCTGTCATCAAACTTGCAATCCCACCACCTGTCCTCAGGATCCAATCCCTTCAACTATGCTTCAGACCATCACACAAGATCTCCTGCCCTTCATCTCCACAATCATCAATTGGTCATTAACATCTGGCTATGTACCAACTACCTTTAAGCAAGCAAGGGTCATTCCCATTTTGAAGGATCCTGCTCTGGATCCATCAGACATCAACAACTACAGACCGGTATCACTTCTCTCCTTTCTTTCTAAATCTCTGGAACCCACTGTTCTTAACCAACTGTCTGTCTATCTCTCACAGAACAACCTCCATGATCCTAACCAGTCTGGATTCAAAGTGGCACATTCCACAGAGACAGCCCTTTTGGCTGTTTCTGAGAAACTGCATGCTGCTCGGTCAGCCAAGCTGTCATCTGTTCTTATCTTCCTGGACCTTTCAGCAGCATTTGACATAGTCAACCACAAGACACTTTTGTCAACCCTCATGAGCCTCAGTATCTGCGGAACAGCATGGGAATGGTTTGCTTCCTACCTGGAAGGTCGCTCATACCAGGTAACATGGAGGGGATCTACATCTGCCCTGTGCAGACTCACTGGTGTCCCACAAGGCTCAGTACTTGGTCCCCTCCTTTTCTCCCTCTATACCCACTCCATTGGTGAAGTCATATGCTCACATGGGTTTTCTTATCACTGCCATGCAGATGACACTCAACTAATATTTTCTTTCCCTCCATCAGATACCACAGCTTCCACTCGGCTCTCAGCAAGCTTGACAGACATATCTTCATGGATGAGTGCTCACCAACTAAAACTCAACCCCAGCAAAACAGAACTGCTGGTCATCCCAGGTGATTCATCTCCAGGTCAAGATCTCCAAAGAACACTTCATGACTCTCTGCTCTCCCCTTCAGCCACTGCTCGTAATCTTGGAGTAACTGTGGACAATGAACTGTCCTTCTTCCCACATGTCGCTAATGTTGCTCGTTCTTGTCGATTTCTTCTCTATAACATCCGAAGGATTTGACCAATTCTGAAAAAACACACAGGCTGCCCAGGTGCTTGTTCAGTCTCTTTTTATTTCAAGACTTGACTACTGCAACTCTCTGCTGGCAGGTCTTCCCCTGAACGCTATTCGTCCACTGCAAATGATTCAAAATACAGTTGCATGACTTGTGTTCAATCTGCCCAAGTTCTCCCACACCACCCCACTGCTGCGCTCCCTTCACTGGCTTCCAGTAGCTCCACGTATCAGATTCAAAACACTGATGCTTGCCTACAAGGCCAAAAATGGACCAGCACCATCTTACCGCAGTGACCTTATCACATCTCGCACTGCACCACGCTGTCTGAGATCCTCCAGCACTGCTCGACTGGTACCACCTTCTCTCAGAATGAGAGGTAAGTACACTTAAAGGCTCTTCTCTGTTCTGGCACCGAGGTGGTGGAATGAACTTTCCCTAGATGTCCGTACAGCAGAGTCCCTGACTATCTTCAAGCGACGACTGAAGACCTACATCTTCCTGAAATACTTAAATTAGCACTTTCCAAGTTTGTAGAATTCAAGGGTTATATTTATAATAAGTTTGTTATCTTGCGTACCAGTGTAGATTTATCCATTACTAGATACTCAAAGCACTTTTGTACGTCGCTCTAGATAAGGACGTCTGCTAAATGCCGCAAAAGTAAATGTAAAATGTAAATGTGGTCATATTTTCTAGCTCTAGTGAGGACTCTTGCTGCTGCATTCTAAACTAACTAAAGCTTATCTATGCACTTACTCGCACACCCAGACAGTAAAGCGTTACAGTAGTCTAATCTGAAAGTAACAAAAGCATGAACTAGTTTTTCTGCATCCTGTAATAACATATTTCAAATTTTTGCAATATTTCTAAGGTGAAATAAGGCAATCCTGGTGATCTTATTCACGTGAGCCTCAAAGGAAAGACTAGGGTCAATAGTAACACCAAGGTCTTTGACAGCCGTACATGCTGAAACAGAAACACCGTCCAGAGATGCTACGTAATCGGAAAGTTTGCTTCTAGCTGCATGTGGTCCTAGTAAAAGTACTTCCATCTTATCTGAGTTGTGCAGAAGAAAGTTATCAAGCATCCACTGTCTAATGTCTTTTACACACTTCTCAACATTGTTAAGCTGATCTCTCTCATCTGGCTTTGCTGAAATATACAACTGTATATCATCAGCATAGCAATGGAAGCGAATACCATGTTTATGTATAATTTCACCAAGAGGTAGCATATATAAAGAGAAAAGCAGTGGGCCTAAGAAAGATCCTTGAGGAACACCAAACTTTACCTCAGAGAGTGTGGAGAACTCACAATTTACATCAACAAACTGATAGCGATCAGTCAAATAAGACCTGAGCCAAGAGAGAGCTGTTCCCTTTATTCCAACAACATTCTCAAGTCTAGCAAGCAGTATGGTGTGATCAGTGGTGTCAAAAGCTGCACTAAGGTCAAGCAGAACAAGTAAAGAGACAAAACCCTGATCAAAGGCCAATAGCAGGTCATTTACAACCTTAACTAGCTCAGTCTCTGTGCTATGATGAGGCCAAAATCCTAACTGATACATTTCAAAAATGTTATTCATAAGTAGATGTGAGCATAACTGCTGTGCTACAACCTTTTCTAAAATTTTGGATATAAAGGGGAGATTTGATATTGGCCTGTAGTTAAACAGCTGAC
The DNA here is from genome assembly GCA_039877035.1 of Silurus lanzhouensis. Classification (NCBI taxonomy): domain Eukaryota; kingdom Metazoa; phylum Chordata; class Actinopteri; order Siluriformes; family Siluridae; genus Silurus; species Silurus lanzhouensis. Next base: position 1,842,127 of record JBCEWE010000366.1, on the reverse strand, counting down.
ATGGGTCAAGGTCAGGTTTCTTAATTAGGAGGTGGATAACTGCCAGTGTGAAGGATTTAGGTACATAACCGGCTAATGAAAGAGTTTATTATTTTTGAAACAGGTTCAATTACCTCTGGAATTATCTGTTTGAGGAAACTTGTAGGCAAGGGATCGAGAATGCAGGTTGATGATTTTGATGAGGAAATTAATGATATTAAGTCGTTTTAATGAATAGGAGTGAAGCTTTGTAATTGATTGTCTGTTATAATTATACTGCTGTCTACAGGGTTGCTTGTAAAATAATTTGGATTTATATTAACCATATAACCCAGCCATTATGGATGCACAAGCCAGTGCACTCTTAGTGCCGGTCCCAAGCCCGGGTAAATGGGGAGGGTTGCGTTAGGAAGGGCATCCAGCGTAAAACATGTGCCAAATCAAATATGCGGATCACAAATGAAAATTTCATACCGGATCGGTCGAGGCCCGGGTTAACAACGACCGCCACAGGTATCGTTAGCCGACAGGGTACCGGTGGAAATTGGGCTACTGTTGGCCGAAGGAGGAGAAGGAGAGGAGGAAGACGTCTACAGAGACGGCAGGGAAGAAGTGTAGAAGAGTAGAGGTTAGGGTTGGTACTTTAAATGTTGGTACTATGACGGGTAAAGGGAGAGAGGTAGCTGATATGATGAAAAGGAGAAAGGTAGATATGTTGTGTGTTCAGGAGACCAAGTGGAAAGGGAACATTGGAGGTGGGTTTAAACTGTTTTATCATGGTGTGGATGGAAAAAGAAATGGTGTAGGGGTGATTCTGAAGGAAGAGTACAGTAAGAGTGTAGTGGAGGTGAAGAGAGTTTCTGATAGGGTGATGATCGTGAAGGTGGAAGTTGGAGGGATGATGATAAATGTCATCAGTGCTTATGCTCCACAAGTGGGTTGTAAGATGGAGGAGAAGGAAAGATTCTGGAGTGAATTAGATGAAGTGGTAGAAGGTGTACTTAGGACGATTGGTGATTGGGGCAGATTTTAATGGACATGTAGGTGAAGGGAACAGAGGTGATGAGGAGGTGATGGGTAGGTATGGTTTTAAGGAGAGGAATGTGGAAGGGCAGATGGTGGTAGATTTTGCTAAAAGGATGGAAATGGCAGTGATGAACACGTATTTTAAGAAGAGGAGGATCATAGGGTGACGTATAAGAGTGGAGGAAGGTGCACACAGGTGGACAATGTGCTATGCAGGAGATGCAACCTGAAGGAGATTGGAGACTGTAAGGTGTTGGCAGGGGACACTGTAGCTAGACAGCATCGGATGGTGGTCTGTAGGATGGTTTTGGAGGTAAAGAAGAAGAGGATGAGAGTGAGGACTGAAAGAAGAATAAGATGGTGGAAACTGAAGGAGGAAGAGTGTAGTGTGAGGTTCAGGGAAGAGGTCAGACAGGGGCTCGGTGGTGGTGAAGAGGTGCTGGATGATTGGGCAACTACAGCAGGAGTGATGAGGGAGGCAGCTAGAAAAGTACTTGGTGTGACATCTGGAAATAGAAAGCAAGACAAGGAGACGTGGTGGTGGAATGAGGAAGTGCAGGAGAGCATAAGGGGAAAGAGGGTGGCAAAACAGAAGTGGGATAGACAGAGTGATGATAAAAGTAGGCAGGAGTACAAGGAGATGCGGCAGCAGGTAAAAAGGGATGTGGCGAAAGCCAAGGAAAAGGCATATGAGGAGCTGTATGAGAGGTTGGACACTAAGGAAGGAGAAAAGAATTTATACCAAATGGCCAGGCAGAGGGACCGAGCTGGGAAGGATGTGCTGCAAGTTAGAGCAATAAAGGATGGAGAGGGAAATGTGTTGACTAGTGAGGAGAGTGTGTTGAGAAGGTGGAGGGAGTATTTTGAGCAGCTGATGAATGAGAAAAATCAGAGAGAGAGAAGGTTGGATGATGTGGAGTTGGTGAAGCAGGATGTAGATAGGATTAGCGAGGAGGAAGTGAAAGCAGCGATTAAGAGGATGAAGAATGGAAAGTCGGTTGGACCAGATGACATACTGGTAGAAGCGTGGAGATGTTTAGGAGAGATGGCAGTGGAGTTTTTAACCAGATTGTTTAACAGGATTTTGGAAGGTGAGAAGATGCCTGAGGAATGGAGAAGGAGTGTGCTGGTACCGATCTTTAAGCATAATGGTGATGTGCAGACCTGCAGTAACTACAGGGGAATAAAGTTGATCAGTCACACCATGAAGTTATGGGAAAGAGTAGTGGAAGCCAGGCTTAGAGAAGATGTGACCATCTGTGAGCAACAGTATGGTTTCATGCTGAGGAAGAGCACCACAGACGGATTATTTGCTTTGAGGATGTTGATGGAGAAGTATAGAGAAGGACAGAAGGAGGTTCATGGATGTGGTGAGGGAAGACATGCAGGTAGTTGGTGTGAAAGAGGCAGATGTAGAGGACAGGGTGGTATGGAGACGGATGATCCGCTGTGGCGACCCTAATGGGAGCAGCCAAAAGAAGAAGAAGAAGAAGATTAACCGTCTGGATTTCTTGCCTAATGTTTTCAATTTTATTATAAAAAAATTTCATGAAATCATTACTACCTAATGATAGTGTGCATGTTAGTGCAGTGCTTTTATTTCCTGTAAATTTTGCTACTGTGCTGAATAAAAATCTAGGATTATGCTTGTTATTTTCTATGAGGGTGGAGAAATATGCTGATCTAGCAGCACTAAGAGATTTTCTATAATTTAGGAGGCTCACCTTCCATGCTATTTAAAATACTGTAAATTTTGTTTGACGCCATTTACGTTCTATTTTCTGAGTTGTCTGTTTTAAGGTGCGCGTATGATCATTATACCACTGTGCTAATTTTTTTTTCTTTGATCATTTTGGTCTTAAGGGAAGCTACATCATATAACGTAACGTTGATTCTAGGTATTCAGTGGCCCAGTCAAGCTCTGCGGGGTCAGATGGAGATCTATTTAATATCGTAATTTCTGGAAGATTATTGATAAAATGCGCTGCTGTGAGGTAGTAATGCAATGACTGAGGCAGATTTTAAAAGAAATGAGATAATGGTCTGAAATAGCTTCAGACTGTGGAATTATAACTAAGTTTTTTATTTTTAATCCAAATGTTAACAACAAATCGAGAGTGTCCACCACTATGAGTGGGTCCTATAACATTCTGATTAATTCCAACTGAATCTAAAATGGACACAACTGCTGCTCTTAGGGAGTCTTCCTGATTATCAAAATGAATATTAAAGTCACCAATAATTATTGCTTTGTTTAAAGAAGTAGCTAAATTTGTGATGAAATCTGCAAATTCTATGAGAAAATCATAGTAGGGCCCTGGGGGTCTATAAATAATAATTAGTGGAATTGACTGACTGGACCTGCTTTTGGACACTGAATATTTTATGTTGGTGTAAAGAACTTCAAATGTTTTACATTTGTGTTTAGTCTTTTGTGATTATTATTGTAAATAGCTGCGACTCCGCCTCCTCTGCTATTTAGACGGGGTTGGTGTATGTAACTATACCCAGGAGGACTCGCTTCATTTTCTGTCAAACACATTATTTAAAACTCCTGGTCAGTAATAATTTCGTTTAGAGTAAGCGCTTTTGATGTGAGAGATCTAATATTCAGCAATCCTATCTTTAGATCAGAGGTGCTGGCTGTGCGTTCAGTCCTATTTAATTTAATGTTAATCAGGTTACTAAAACGGACTTTCTAAAAATTTCCTATATTTTGGTTTTGCTCGGGGGACAGACACAGTCTCAATTTGGTGGATCCTGAGTGACGACTCTGTGCAGCTAGCAGACGGTCGGTTTAGCCTGTCTGTCTGCTCCCTGGCCTTGGCTCTAGACAGTCACTTGTTAACTAGTGCTGTTTTGAGACAATGACCTATACTACAAGAAATGAGAGCAGCACCTTTCCGAGTGGGATGGATACCGTCCCGCCCTAACAGGCCAGCCTTGCCCTCAAAAATGCTCCAATTATTAATGAGGCCCACATTGTTTTTGAAGCACCACTCAAACATCCAGCAGTTCAGCGACCATAACCTGCTGTAGGCTGCATCACCACGTCGCATTGGGATGGGGCCAGAGCATGTTACTGCATCGGACATTGCCTTCGCTAATTTACACACCTCTATAATATTACTCTTAGTAACCTCTGACTGACGAAGACGTATATCATTAGCTCCTATGTAAAAAACTATATTAGAAAGCCTATGCTTTCCTAAGAACCTAAGCTGACCTGCTATGTCCGGCGCCCTGGCTCCTGGTATACACATAACCTGTGCTGCTGGTGCCCCTAAAGGTCTAGCTAATTTTACGTGCCTCAGAATGTAGTCTCCTAAAACCAGAGCTCTTTTAGGTTTCTCAGTGGGTGCTTCACTGAGGAGAGCAAACCTGTTGGACACGTGAAGCGAAGAGGAAGTGGAGAGGAAACCAGGCGATGATGCAGCTGCTGAGTTTGCTCTCGATGGTCCCTCTGTAGATCATAGTCAGGATGGGGTTGGGGGGGGGGCTTTCCTCATCCATCTCTGGAAGTAGACACTGCTGGGCCTTCTTGGTGATGAAGCTGGTGTTGAGTGACCAGGTGAAGTTCTCAGGCAGATGTACACCAAGGAATTTGGTGCATTTGATGATCTCCACAGAGGATCGATTATCAGTGGAGAATGGCCGCTCTGTGTTCTCCTAAATTCAACAACCATCTTTTTGGTTTTGTCAAAATTCAGAGAAAGGTTTTGGCTCTACACTGTATGTCAACTCGTCGTTCTTGATGAGACCAACCATGGTTGGGTCATTTGGGAACTTGATGTGGTTCAGTCGAGTCAGCAGAGTGAACAGCATTGGGCTGAGCACACAGCCCTGAGGGGCCCAGTGCTCAGTGTGGTGGTCCTGGAAATGCTGTTCCCAATCTGGACTGACTGAGGTCTCCCAGTTAGGAAGTCTAGGATCCAGTTGCAGAGGGAGGTGTTCAGGGGCAGTAAGCACAGTTTCTCGATCAGTGTGTCCTCATTGTCCAAGTGGGTGAGGGCCAGATGGAGGGTTGTGGAGATGGCATTATTCGTGGAATGGTTTGGACAATTCCTGCATGGGGTCCAGTGGGGGTGGAAGCTGGGTCTTGATGTGAAGTGATGGTCTTGGAGATAGTCATGTCATCAACGCACTTGCAGATGTAGCTGGTCATTGATGATGTAAACTCCATAAAGTTTAGGGTATCGCCATTGGTTGCAGCCTCCCTGTCTTGTGTTGTCTGTTTGCACAGTTTTTTGTCTGCACTGTTTGCGCTCAGTTGCACACGGTGTACTTTATGTGGCGAGGACACTTACTTTAGTCTTTGCTCTGTGTTCTGTTATGTAGCTCTATGTTGTTTAATGTAGCACCAGGGTTCTGGAGGAATGTTGTCTCATTTCACTGTGAAATGACAATAGAAGCTTCTTGACTTTACTTGACCGCTTCAACTATAGCTTTTTCTGTGCTGTTATGAGGCCTAAATCCTGCCTGATATATTTTATGAATGTTATTCCTATGTAGGTATGCACATAACCGTTGTGCTACTACATTTTCTAGCATTTTGGAGTTAAAGTTGAAAGTTGAGGGCTGAGGTCAGGTTTTTTAATACTTGGGGTTTACTAACAGTTAGCTTAAAGGTTTAGGTTGGAGAAATATGTTGATTTAGCAGCAGCAAGAGAATTTTTAAAGCTCAGAAGGTGCTATAGCAGAGATTCCTGAGCGTTACATAACCCTTAAGACATTTAACAGTCTTATGCATACCAGCTTGAAAATATCTACTTTTTAATTTAACACAATTTGTATGCAATATAATTTGCATTCTATTTTAAATAAATGGCTCACCATTTAATGAAATAGTGGGTGTCTTTGATGTGACTTGCATTAATCTGTAATGTTCTGTGTTTCAGCCTCTGATTCATTGCTTGTCAGTACTGTCAATGTGAACTGTGGCAGGTACACTCACACTTGCTACTGAAGTGCTGTTAAAAGGACCTCGGGCACTGCTTTCAGAAGACTAAGGATCAGCCAAGCTGCTGGGAGTAGACCTTATCCCTGTCATTAAGTTCATAGTAGATGCTATCTATTTCAATTTTACCAGCTAACTTTGCTTTGTTCCTTAGTTAGGTGGTGGTATTGTTGCATGACATATTTTTTCACTGCACATTTTGGGGTAATTTGATTGCATGTCATGGATCTAACATAGATCTATGCATTAATAGTTCTGCATTTACGTGACACCTTAACAATGGAACTTCAACGAATTTACAATCTGTGCCACCCAGATGAGGATGAGTTCCCTTTTTTGTCTGGATCCTCTCAAGGTTTCTTCCCCATACCATCTTTTTCCTTGCCACAGTCGTACCTGGCTTGCTCATCAGGGATAAACAATTACAAGGAACTAATTGATAGGCAATAAACTTACACCATTTATATACACATTCTTTATTACCACTTTATCGGTGTAAAGCTGCTTTGAGACAATGTCCATTGTAAAGAAAAGTGCTATACAAATAAAATTTTATTTAATCTAACGTTATTTTTATACCATTTTACTGACTTTACACTAATATAAACACATTTATATTTTGCTTGTGAGAAATATAAGATTATTTTAAAAAGATTTTAAAAAATCGCACTCTCTATTATATTTATTCTCTATTATATGAAAAATATATGTATGTATACCTAAATAATTGTGCATTTAGAAACAGTTGAGTTCCCCCTCCCCTTCCTCACAGTTGTTTGACCGACTGCCTGCTTTCCCAGTTCATCTCAGCTACTCTACACACACGAGTCAGGTGTGTGGTTGCGGCTCAATTAATGTTCAACTGCATTGACTAGGGTATTTTATTCAATTTAAATAAAGCGATTCTCTTAAATGTAGTTGATGCAGACTCATTCATAAATTAGTTGCGGCAAAAATGCTGATTAGCGATGTAATTTTTCATGAATCTGCTCTATTAGCGATTAAAATAAGACTTATCTAGTTAATGGTAGCTTGTTTACAATAGCTTGTAGCATAGTGCACTGACACTAACACGCCAAAGCCGTTTCCCATGCAGTTTTTTATTTGGGACGACTTAGCATAATGTTAACTTAACATTAACGGCCACAATTAGCATATTGTTTATCTGTTCATTTACTCTACTACATAAACACTGTGCTACTGAACCCACTGTATTTTTATAATAAAATGTCAAACCTTTTTTTTTTATTCCTTGTTTTTATTGTTGTGATTTTTTTTTTTATCATAGTTTTACTTAATTTATGTAATGCAGTATGAATTACCATTGTAATTGATGTAGTCTTCATGCTACAATAATAATGATAGAAACAAAGTTTTTCACTGTGGGGACAGATCTTTATACTGTAAGTACAATTTGACTATATTATTTGTGTGCCCCTTCAAATATTGCTCATGAGAAATTTTATATTTATTGTCCCCCCCTACTGTTAAATTAAATTTACGCCCATGTTTACAGCCACGAGACCTGGGAAACTTGAAATCATTAAAAGGAGTCTGTCCATCTGCCCAGCAGGTTAAGCTAAAATAAATTGTATCAAGCAACAAAACATAGATGCCAAATACAGCAGCAAATTAACAACTGATTAGCTAAAGGAGAAAAGCACAAGGTGTTAAAATTACCACATCCAGATCTAAATCACTTTGAAATGCTGTAGTACAATATCAAGAGAGCTCCACATAAGCAAATGCCATCAAAAAACAATTAGCTTAAGTGATGTAAAGGGAAATGAGTCAAATGTTTTTCTAATAGGATTTGTGAGACAGAAATCATAGGGAAATCGTAAGGACCCCACAATTGTTATATAAGCACTGATAAACTTCTACAAACCTTTTCCCTATGACTGTAAATGTAGTAAAGCCACAAAGTATGAGATGAATTAAAGACTATGTGTGTCACGGTGTGAGCGAAACAAAAGGCAGAAGCCGGAGTACAGCTCGCTCGGGTTTTAATGGCATGCGTGAGAGAGATACACACACACACACACACACGCACGCACGCACGCATGTACACACACGGCAGTCCTTAGGTTGAGAGAGATAGTCCGAGTAGCGCATTGGGAGAAGCGTAGCTGACCCGAGATGCACAGGGAGGGGAAGCGCAGCCGGTACGGGATTCTGGAGTCCGGATGAAACGGATGAAAGAAGTCCTGTATGAAAACCGGAACGCCAAAACATGCAGTACGAGAAGTCCAACATAAACAATAACGAACGGGGAGTGAATGTGAGTGAGGGGTTTATGTAGGAGCGGGGTGGAGTGATGATGAGCTTCAGGTGTGCCTCGTTAAACCTGGAGCTTCAGAGAGAGAGGAGGCATGAGTGATGATGAGCTCCAGGTGTGCGTGGTTAAACCTGGAGCTCTATGGAGAGTGGAGGCATAGAGAGCCACCAAAGGGGGCATGGCAGGTGGTTCCCTGACATTACCCCCCCCCTGAGGGGCGGCACCCGACGCCCCAAACCCACAGACGCTCGGAGGGCCAGGGCACTCAGAGGAGGATCCCGGTGTCCGTCCAGGGTCGAACGGGACCTGGTCAGAACCGCCGCAGAACCGGAGAAAGCCAGTAAAGACCCGAAGCAGGGCAACAGCCCAGGCGAAGCGCAGGACCCGGAGGATGCCTATCCCGAAGGCACAGGACAGAACCATGCTCCCAGCGGAGGTCCGAGACGGCGCGTAGCTCATTGTGGAGGCCAGAATTGGAGCGAAAACCCTGGTGAAGATCGGAGCCAGGACAAAGGCCGGAGAAACGGTTCCAGCGGCGACCGGGGACAGAGAGCTGCCTGTAGCGGAGACCAGGTACGAAGGGACGTCTTTGGCGGAGCCAGGAGGCAGAGAGACAGCTCCAGCGTCGGATAGGGACCAAGCTGCGCCCGCAGTGGAGTCCCGAGGTTGAGCGACCTCCACAGCAGAGACCTGAGACCAAGTGAGGCCCTCGGCGGCGATCAGGGCCGGATAGACGCCCAATGGGGAGGTCTGGATCGGAGCTACGTCCGTAGCAGAGATCGGAGTACGAGTGACGCACCCGGTGGAGCCCGGAATCAGAAAAACGACCCCGGTGGTGTCCCGAGGCCAAATGACGTCCATGGTGGAGTCCAGAGGTGGGACGTCGCCATCGAAGGAGCCCGAAGGCGAGACGTCGCCATCGAAGGAGACCGGAGGCGAGACGTCGTCGAATGAGGAGCTCTGGGGCGAGACGTCGCCTTTCAGGAAGCTCGGGAGCGAGACGTCATCGAAGGAGGAGCTCTGGGGCGAGACGTCGCCATCGGAGGAGCTCGGAGGCGTGACGTCGTCTTTGGAGGAGCTCAAAGGCATGACGTCGCCATCGGAGTCGCACGGAGGCAAGACATCGCCATCAGAGGAGCTCAGAGGCGGGACGTGCTGGAGCAGAGAGGAGGTCTCTGAGACTCTGTGGAGCAGGGAGAAGCTCTCGGAGACTCTGTGGAGCGGAGAGGAGCTCTCGGAGACTCTGTGGAGCGGAGAGGAGCTCTCGGAGACTCCGTGGAGTGGAAAGGGCCTCTCGGAGACTCTGTGGAGGGGAGTGGAGCTCTCAGGGATGCTCTGGGACAGAGAGAAGCTCTGCAACGTGGCTTCACCGGGAGAGAAACCCTGTGACGTGGCCTCACCTCCAGAGGAACAGTGAGGCAAGCCATCACCTTCTGGGTGACCGTGAAGCGAGCCGTCGCCCTCGGGGAGACCGTGAGGCGAGCCGTCGCCTTCGGGGAGACCGTGAGGCGTGACGTCGACATCGGAGGCGCTCGGAGGCGTGACGTCGACATCGGAGGCGCTCGGAGGTATAGCTTTGCCCGGAGAGGAGCCCAGAGGCGAGACGTCGCCATCGGAGAAGCACAGAGGCAAGGCGACACCATCGGAGGAGCCCAGAGGCGAGATGTCACCATCGGAGGAGCCCAGAGGTGAGACGTCGCTCACGGAGAGACTCTTTGGCAAGACGTCGCCGAAGGAGGAGCTCTGGGGCGAGACGTCGCCTTCCAGGGAGCTCGGGAGCGAGACGTCGAAGGAGGAGCTCTCGGAGACTCTGTGGACCGGAGAGGAGCTCTCGGAGACTCTGTGGACCGCAAAGGAGCTCTCAGGGATGCTCTGGGGCAGAGAGAAGTTCTGCGACGCGGCTTCACCGGGAGCGGAACCCTGTGATGTGGTCTCACCTCCAGGGGAATAGCGAAGTGAGCCGTCGCCTTTAGGGAGACCGTGAAGCGAGCCGTCGCCTTCGGGGAGACCGTGAGGCGAGCCGTCGCCTTCGGGAAGACCTTGAGGCGAGCCGTTGCCTTCGGGAAGACCTTGAGGCGAGCCGTTGCCTTCGGGGAGACCGTGAGGCGGCGGTACGATGTCCCTTTTGCATCCAGGCGGCGGTACGACGTCCTTTTTGCGGGCTTGAGGCTGAGTTGAGTGCACTGGGAAGCTCCGGGGCGGAAAGGAGCTGTCCTGGAGATCCTGAAGCGGAACAGAGCTCGCCGGGAGACCTTGGCGTGGAACTGAGCTCGCTTGGGGATCTTGGAGCTGAGAGGTGCTCTCGGGGGGACACTGGAGCGGAGCCGAGGTCTCTTCAGGACTCTGGAGCAAAGCCGAGCCCTCTTCAGGATCCTGGGGCGGAAAGGAGCTGTCCCGGAAACTCTGAAGCGGAAAGGAGCTGTCCCGGAAACTCTGAAGCGGAAAGGTGCTCTCGGGGACACACTGGAGCGGAGCGGAGCTCTCCTGGGAGTCCTGGAGCGGAACTGAGCTCTCGTAGAGGTCCTGGAGCGGAACTGAGCTCTCGTAGAGGTCCTGGGGCGGAGCTACGCTCTCCTGGAGGTCCTGGGGCAGAGCTGCACTTTCCTGGACGACCTGGAACGGAGCTGAGCTCTCCTGGAGGTCCTGGGGCGGAGCTACGCTCTCCTGGAGGTCCTGGGGCGGAGCTGTGCTCTCTTGAAGGTCTTGGAGCAGGCTGAGGATCTCCTGGAGACCTTGGGGCGGAGTGGAGCCCCCCTGAAGGGCCTGGAGCAGGGCGGAGATCTCATGGAGGTCCTGGAATGGAGCCGAGCCATTTTGAAGGGCCTGGTGTAGGGCCTGGAGCAGGGTGGAAATCCCCCGGAGGTCCTGGGATGGAGTGGCGCTCTCTGGGAAGCTCTGGTGCGGAACGGAGCTCTTCGGGAAACACTGGAGCGGAATCGTACGTTTGGTAGAGGGAGAGAGATGGTGGAGATCTGCGGTGACCATCCCTAGCTCCCGGGTGAGAAGCCGGATAAACCGGGCGCACGAGCCGAATTCGCCACCAGAGGCGCTCCACAACTCACTGGCCAGAGAAAGGGATTCTCCAGACAGCAGAGAAATGTGGAGTGCGATCTTGTCTGCTTCCTTGGGGTAAGAGGACGAATAAAAGTCCATATATCCACCGACGCTCCGTAGAAATCCGTCCCACTCAGCTCTGTCGCCGGAGAAGCGAGCCAGGAAATCCATGACGTCATCACGGGGGTGTGGCGCTGCCGAGCATGATCCGCGTGAAACAGCAGCGGGTTTTCGGGTTTTCCCCGAGGCGGAGCTCCGCCGTCGTTTCATCGCGGCACAGCGAATCCTCCATCCGAGGTTGGGATCGCGCCGGGACCACGGCAGCAACCCGATCATTTTTATTTATTTTTTTGGGAAAATTATATCCTTTTCAGGAGGTTCGTTATTCTGTCACGGTGTGAGCGAAACAAAAGGCAGAAGCCGGAGTACAGCTCGCTCGGGTTTTAATGGCATGCGTGAGAGAGAGATACACGCACACACACACACACACACACACGCACGCACATACACACACGGCAGTCCTTAGGTTGAGAGAGATAGTCCGAGTAGCGCATTGGGAGAAGCGTAGCTGACCCGAGAAGCACAGGGAGGGGAAGCGCAGCCGGTACGGGATTCTGGAGTCCGGATGAAACGGATGAAAGAAGTCCTGTATGAAAACCGGAACGCCAAAACATGCAGTACGGGAAGTCCAACATAAACAATAACGAACGGGGAGTGAATGTGAGTGAGGGGTTTATGTAGGAGCGGGGTGGAGTGATGATGAGCTTCAGGTGTGCCTCGTTAAACCTGGAGCTTCAGAGAGAGAGGAGGCATGAGTGATGATGAGCTCCAGGTGTGCGTGGTTAAACCTGGAGCTCTATGGAGAGTGGAGGCATAGAGAGCCACCAAAGGGGGCGTGGCAGGTGGTTCCCTGACAATGTGGCACAGAATGTGATTGACTTCCGGTTTGGAAGGGCAGAGCCAAACAAGTTAATTGTGTCATTTTTATTAAATGAGTGTTGTCTTTTTCATTGAGCAAGAGAGAGAAGAAACTCTAAAAAGCCTGTGAAAAAGAAAAAAAAAAGCAATTTTGTTTCTTAATCTGTCTCCTGCCTCCCTTTTCTTCCTTCATGAGCCAGCAAGCTTCCCACACTGGTGCTGGAACCCAGGAGCTGAAGGATATACACAGCATTCAGAAAGTATTCAGACCCCATTATTTTGTTATGTTTATTGAACATCTCTAGCCACCTTAGCAGCCACAGCCCACTCAACTATATGGGGCTTGATAAGAATGTGGAGGCCTTCCTTGAATTATGTGAGCATAATGTTGAGATGACAGTTAGTCCCACGCCGACCCATATTTTAGCTATTATTGAGGGGAATATGCATGGATGGGTCCCGCTTAAAATTTCAGCAATATGGCATGTGTGCAGTATTGGGGAGGTGTTGCCATGGCCGTCAACTTTAGCTTTACGTCAAACCACCATTGAGCCAAGGAGGGTTTTACCTTCCCTCCCCTCCAGAGAATTCCTCATGGGGTTTTGCCTATGGAGCAGATGCACAACAAAACTCTCTTTTTCGATGATAAAAGTTAAGCTAAATCAAGTGAGGATGTCAAACAAAAAAAAGTGGCTCAGCATTATCTGTTGGCCAGGTAACTTGGGGGAAGAGAAAACACTAAACCATCTAATGACTCATGTTCATTTGGCTGGCAATGTGCACAGGTGATGTGCAGCATGTCGTAAATGTCAGCTGAGGAATCCGCCAGCCACCCTAAAAGTGAAATTGAGCCCTTTACCCTTAAGGTCCCCTTGTAAAAAGTTAAATAGAACATATCAGGCAATTGGAAAAGGACAACATGAGGTCATGAATTTGTCTTAGTTTTAGTGGTGTAGTTAGTTTAATATTAAACAGCCATCTCAAACTACCAAGATGACTTGTGAAGACTGCCAAATCCAGGGTGCCCATAATGCTTATACCACTGCCTACTTAGGTAAAAAATTATTTATATTATAGTAACGATTGGCAGCAGTATTTACAGCACCTGAATTCTGAGAACCTTGAGGTGTGTGCGACTGTCAACCATAAAATTTGTTCAATTGGGTGGGTGGAAGCACGGTATTTGTGCTTCAACTTAGGTCATTGGCAAATGCGTCCCCAAATTGATTAAACAGCAGCAATTGCAACCTGCCTGAGACCAAAGACCAAATGTAGATTAGACAGTTCCTTGTGATGATCTCACTAAAAAGGAAGCACTAAATCCAGTCCAGTGGATAAAACTATGACAACAGGTAAAACTTACATTGTCTTGTGGGCAACTGTAACTTGACTTTTCCTGACTTTTCTTTCTCTTTAATTTTACATTTAAGTTTGTATAAGGTTTTATATATAAAGTTAAAGGTTTAATGCATAAACAACCTACAAAAACAGCATTACCAGCATCACTTAAACACCAAGTTGTTGCTATGGAGTAACTTTGTTATTGTTATGGTACTTCGGTTAGTGTTTTGAATATTGTTCTCATGCTACTGTATGCTACAGTCTATCTATATGGTTGCAAGGTATTCAAGGTACAAAATATCCTATAAAAATGTATACGGTTCAACTGGTACATTACAAAAAAAAATTTTAATTGTCCTGTAAAGTAACAATAAAACACTGTCAGCTTAAGTTAACTTATTGCATTTGTAGAAACTGACTGCACTTAAATTTGCATATGGCCATTTGTTTATAAACTAATATTTATATTATTTAAGTAATGTGAGCATATTAAAGTTAATCAATTACACCCTAAAGGTATTGGAAAGAATAGTGGAAGCCAGGCTGAGAAAAGAGGTGACCATCTGTGAGCAACAGTATGGTTTCATGCCACGAAAGAGCACCACATTATTTGCTTTGAGAATGTTGATGGAGAAGTATAAAGAAGGTCTTTGTGTTTTTTGGATTTAGAGAAAGTGTACGACAGTGTGCTAAGAGAGAAGTATGTAAATAAATGTGTGTTAATGAGAGAGAGTGCAGTGGAATGGTGTGATTGCAGGGAGAAGAGGTGGAGAAGGTGGAGGAGTTCAGGTACCTGGGGTCAACAGTGCAAAGTAATGGAGAGTGTGTTAGAGAAGTGAAGAAAAGAGTGCAGGCAGGGTGGAGAAGAGTGACAGGAGTGATTTGTGATAGTAGGGTATCTGCAAGAGTGAAAGGGAAAGTTTATAGGACTGTGGTGAGACCTGCAATGTTGTATGGTTTAGAGACAGTGGCATTGAGTAAGACAGGAGGCGGAGCTGGAGGTAGCAGAGCTGAAGATGTTGACGTTTTCGTTGGGAGTGACGAGGATGGACAGGATTAGAAATTAGTTTATTAGAGGGACAGCGCATGTAGGACGTTTTGGAGACAAGGTGAGGGAGGCGAGATTGAGATGGTTTGGACATGTGCAGAGGAGGGACATGGGGTATATCAGTAGGAGAATGCTGAGAATGGAGTCACCAAGAAGGAGGAAAAAATTAAGACCAAAGAGAAGGTTCATGTATGTGGTAAGGGAAGACATGCAGGTAGTTGGTTTGAAAGAGGCTATGATGTATAGAAACGGAAGATCCACTGTGGCAAACCCTAATGGGAGCAGCTGAAAGAAAAAGAAGAAGAAGAAGAAGATGTAATGTGAGCATATTAGTATTCAGAATGTATTTAATTTAAGTCCATGACAGAAAATTGCAGAATTATGCAAAATCATTAAAAGTATCAATTTCAGTCAAATCTCTTTCAGATAACAGCAGCACACATTCATGTGCAATTGAAATTAGTTAACAAATTCTCACTGCATCGGTACTTACACAGTTACTGACTTTATATAAAGCAAAATATATCATAACAGCAATATATCTCTGTCAGTCCTTGACTTAAACACAGTCCTTGACACTCCTACACAATTGTAACCCACAAACAGGAATTTGACTGTTAGGTTTTACAGTCTTTTGCTATTTCCTAATTTTACGGTAAAATACTGGCAGCAGGTTTGCCCGGAATCTACTGTTTTTTTGACAGGTTGCTTTCGTAAATTAAACTTACAGTGTATTACTGTTAAAACACATTTTATAGTGTGATTTTAAATTTCACACATTTAAACCTTTTAATCCCACAGCAAAATCATCAGTTAAGAAAAAGATCATTTGTGTGTCCACACAACAGTGTTTAACACTGAAGCAGTGATGAATTTTATAAAATACTGAAGTGACTAATTAAATGAGGATGAGCGTAAGTAATATACACCTGAAAACAAGCAGAATCACTGAAGGAAACAGAACAAGAGCAGAGAAACACGACTTACAACCAAAGCCAAAGGTGTAATCCCCTGAAAATAAAATACATTAAATCTCTCATGATCTCAGCAGAGGATGATTAAGCAACCCCCAAAAACAGCATTACCAGCGTCACTTATTACTAACCAGTGTGACTTTATTTTTGTAATATGTGTACAAAAGCTCTAATTGAGATTTTAGGTGTTGTACATTCCTTTGAAGTTACCATAATGGAGATCAGTGTTTGCGTTAGTTGGGCTCTTAAACCTTAACTTCTGTGTCTAAATAATTTTTGTGTATAAAAAGTTTTTAAAAAACCTTAATGATAGTTTTCAAGTTTTCATGGAGAGTCATATTACTGTCATAACCAATATAATATTAATATTAAATCACCCACAAATTAAAAAATAATGTCATAAGGTGATGTTTATATCACCATGAATAGTTTACCAAAACCACTACATTGCAATTTCTCATGAATTTTCTTGTCAAAACAAATGTGCTTCACAAACACAGTTACAACATCCAGAAATAAATCCTAATGTTCAAGAGTCAAGGTTCAAGAGCTCAACCACTGATCTCCAAAATGGTGAGGTCAAACGAAACATTTTTAATAACATACAAACCTCTATAGTCTCAAAGTATAGTTTGTAGATATTTGGCAGAAATAAAGTCAAACTGTAATAAGTAAAGCTGGAAATGCTGTTTTGGAGTTGTTTAATCCTCTGTTTTATTTCGGTTGATTTCATCTAAGGCTGTGGCTGTGTGGCAGTAGTTAAACATTTTATACATTGTAGATATTATGGTGCAGTAGATGGTTGTGATGTGATGTTAGGTAGATGTTATTTTATCTCAGGTAGTTGCTAGCATGTTGCTAGGCGGTTGTTATAGTATTCCAAGTTAATAGTATGATGTTGATCCCAGTTCAAAAATTTAGTGGTTCATCCCAGTCATTCCATGTTGTTGCTATGGTGTTGCCAGAGATTTTATATTGCACTTCAAGCAATTGCTACGGTGTTCATTTAGAGCACATGAAAAAGGGAAGGGGTGCTCTACAGTGTGCAGTTGTGTTATGAAACTATCAAACATCCAATTTTAGAATTTTTACCATTCCATAATTTAGATCAGATTTGCTATTTTAATACAATATTATTAGTATTTTTGCTTTGGTGTCCAAGTAAAATGTAGTCTGCTATAACAGAAATGTTCTTGTCATCGCTATCTGCTGTATTTGCTAAAGGTTTGCTAGGTGGATGCCAGGGTGTGCTGTAATGTTTCATGTCATTGATACAGTTTTGATAGGTCATTTTTTTTATACTATCCCAAGCATGTATAGGGCAATTGCTGAGTTGCTGATTAAATTGTTGAGTTAGAGTTAGAATGTTGGAAAGTGCTGTAGTCAGACTGCAAGCAGTCTGCAGGATGATTGCTCCAGTATCCCAGTTGGATGTTTTGGAGTTGCATATAATTAGTAGGGTGCTGCAAGGTGGTGCTGCATAGAAGTTACTGTGTTTTGCCAGGGGGTTGCTGTGGTTCTATATGTGATTATGTGTGTCTTAGACGTTAAAATAGATGAAAAAATAAGGACTGGAACTATTTATAACTTGTCAGATCTATTTAATTTCATTTGGTTGACCATTTTATAAAAAATAAAAATAGTATGTCTTATTAAGTGTTTACAGTGCTTTACTTTTTCCACATTTTGTGACCAAGATCCTGATGGTCACTCTGAAAGAGCTCCAGCATTTCTGTGTGGAGAGAGAAGAACCTTCCAGAAGAACAACCATCTCTGCAGCACTCCATCAAAGAGACCTGTATAGTAGAGTGGCCAGATGGAAGCCACTCCTTCCAAATACACATGACAGCATCCCTGGAGTTTGCTAATAGGCACCTGAATGACTCTCAGACCATGAGAAACAAAGATTGCACTCTTTGACCTGAATGCCAAACGTCATGTCTGGAGGAAACCAGGCACTACTTATCATCTGGCCAATACTATCCCTACAGTGAAGCATGGTGGTTGCAGCATCATGCAGCATTTTAAGTGGCAGGAACTGGGAGATTGGTCAGGATTGAGGGAAAGATAAATGCAGCAATGTACAGAGGAAATTTTTTTTATGAAAACCAGCTCCAGAGCGCTTTGGACCTCAGACTAGGGCGACAGTTCATCTTCCAACAGGACAACGGCCCTAAGCACACAGCCAAATAACAAAGGAGTGGCTACGAGAGACGACTTTGTGAATGTCCTTGAGTGGCCCAGCCAGAGCTTAAACTTGAACATGATTGAACATCTGGAGAAATCTGAAAAATGCTTCAAATCCAATCCACTGGAGATTGAGAGGTTCTGCAAATAAGAATGGAAGAAACTGCCCAAAAATAGGTATAGCATCAAACTCAAAAAGACTTTAGGCTGTAATTGGTGCCAAAGGTGTTTCAACAAAGTATTGATCAAAGGCTGTGAATACATATGTACAAGTGATTTTTGTTTTTGTTTTTAGTTTTAATAAATTTGTTAAGATGTCAAACACATTTTTTTCACATTGTCATTATGGGGTATTGTTTGTAGAATTTTGAGGAAAATAATGGATTTAATCTATTTTGGAATAAGGCTATAAGATAAACAATTTGGAAAAGATTAAGTGCTTTCAGAGGGCCCCAACCAAATGGCTGTAGAAGAGCTGCTATTGGGTTAAAAAATTATATTATTTATTATGCATTTTGCCCTTCAAGAGTCACTTTCCAAAGTTGCATATGGTGTAATTTTGCATTGGTGTGTATGAAATGGTTAGCTTGCACATCAGAAAAGACACAATCATTGCTGAAAGGTATATACAGGTTTTAGACTAGAATATTCTTCCATCCAGATGACGTGTTTTTAGGGAAGGCCTTGCGGCAAGACAATGCTTAATTGTAAAAAAATAAATACATTATCACCAAGAGGGGGTGCTGTCTCACAACACAAAAAAGTTCAAATCACATATAATGATAAATGGCTGAATGTAACAAACCATCACTGAAACGTTGTTATGCAGAGGTCTTCACAGTGACCATTTGCGACGTCGCTGAGATGTAAATTGTGCAGGTCTAATAGACTCACGCGCTACCTTAGATGATGCTATATCTAGAGAGTGTCTTTTGCTTACCTTTGATTCAGGAGCCATTAAAAAAGACATTAATACCAACGGTAGTAAAGGCTGAGAGATTCTACTTCTTTTATTGTGTAATAGACCGGACACATCTGGTACTCTTCCCATCCTCCCCACATTCTAATGATTTTTTTTACATCGCACTTTTATCAGCGGATATTATCACGACAATTATATGCAAATATATGTCAGACAAGTTGTTTTTACATGACATAATTGTTAATGATCTGTTTTATTTATATTTCATATAAATATATAATATACATAAGTACAGTACAGTACGTGTCAAATGTAAAATAATAATAAATAGTAAATAATTTACTAAATTATTTCTTTTTTTGCCTAAATTAACTGTTAAACCTAATATTTAGATGTGTGCAGATTTGATCTATTACTGACACCAATAATAAACAAACAAAAAACGAAACAAAAACGAATAAATATATTACATTTATTGCACGGATTAATATTACATTGATATTTTCTTATTTCCCACATGGACGTGACCCAATTACTTTAGTCAAATGCCAATCCTAGAGTGACATGTGATCGCAGGGGCTGGTGATGCTGAAGGGCAGCAGCTCTCAGGTTGCCGGGTTGGTTACAGGGGCACCGAACCGACCTGCTGCCAGAACAACCAGAAAACGTTTGATTAATAAATTAACATTTATTGCGCATCTAAAGCGCTTCTAAAATAAGCAATAATTCCGCTGACGTTTTACTGAACTAATTTTTCAAATATTGGCTGTTTCATGTCAGGAATAAATGGAATATATCGATACCATGGATGGAAACGCAATGACCATGATTAAATATGTAGTAGGTTTACAGTTACGGCACTCGACTCAAAATTCAAAGAGTACAGCATCCATTCTCTATATTATTAATAATTGAGTTTTTCAAGCACACAGGCAGTGTGATGATTTTGTTTGGATTAATCCAATTTATTCACCAACACTTTAATATAATGAGGACAAAAGATACAACACGAACTATTGAAAGTGTGCCGTTAATTTTCATACATAAAAGAATGGCAATATTTATATGCTTTTTCTTTTTGTTTACAGGTGTGTTTTTATTGATTTTGTGTGTGACTGCACTTAGTAAGAAGAAAAGCCTGGGGATGGTTGTTATATTTAAACAACGCTTTTTTATTTAGAATTTTTACATGTCTAAAATATATAATATATAAATGTAAACTGAAGAGAATTGTATTTGCATGGTAAATGTTAACATGACAACGGATCATTTTGATTTCAGTTTATTAAACATTTTCTCTTGGTGTATTATATAAATACTGCAGTGTATAAAATATATATAAAAACCCAATTAAATGCGATTAAAAAAAAATTACCAAAAAGTTGCTTTATAATAAATGTATAATAAATTTAAGTAGACTTTTCCTTTTTTTTTAATTATTGGAAAAAACTATTTATTCCTTTATTATTATGTGAACGATAAAAATTTAAAATAAAATTATATATATTTTTTCTTTTCTTATAGAACACGCGTCTGTGTGTAATTTCTTGTTGGTGCCTATTATTTATTATCACCGATTGTTAAACTATTTATTACGAAAAAGGTTTTTGGCGCTATGATCGGTTAAATAGCCCAAACACACCTTGTGGACTGCAGAATGTGGACCCTGTGTACTCGTTACACTGCAAGAAACTGAAATGCTTCCTGTCATTGTTAACACACTCAAATCCGTTTTTTTTACATAATTATGTCAGTCCACTTGGTTGATATGTAAATCCTGCATATGAAGTATAGAATATAACGTAAAAAAATATCCACTGTCACGGTTTTTAGTCTGTTCAATTAAGACCTTAATGGCTCAGTTGTGAACAGTGTCAGAAGGAATCCTTTGTATCTGCCTGCTTGCAGTGTAGAATCTGTCGGATCTCTTTGTTCAGAGCTCCATATCATGTAACATCCGATCTCCTCAGCAGGTGGTGAAGGTAAACATCGAGCGATGGAACTGGACCCGATAAAGTTAACGAAATTAATGTTTAAAAATGCATAGACTTTACTCATCTCCTTGCGTCTATACTTTCACAGGTGATCCGAAGGTTGTGTTTCAATTTCCAGAAGTTAATACCTCCTCGACAATTTCGACAAAGACCCAAACAGGCTCATTTTCGTCGTCAATGAAACGACAATGAGCCCCTGGGATTGATTTCACCGTCGCTGTTGCGTTTGTAAAGATGTAACCAGAGCCACCAGTAACCGCAGTCGAATAATTTGGCATTATTGTTTCGTTTTCTTTCCACGATGGGGTGAGTCTCATTATCGACAGCAGGTAAGTGGAATCGGTTCGTCCAACAGAGAGGACTGTGGGTAATTTTAACCAGCATATATAACGAAGCAAAGTGCAGGGAATATGTGTGAGTTTAGGTGAACAGTTTAATCTGAACTGCACGTCGCCGAAAGATCAGTGAAAGTGTGTGACGTCGCTGCCTGAGAGAATGTGGAGATGTTCCACAGGAGGAGGTCGTCGACTGAAGCGCAATACGGTGACGTGTTATTATGTTAATATAACCGTAACACTCATTAATCTGTGCGTGTTCTTTATACATTTACTGTATAACCTCTGATATCTGCTTTTAGCGACGAATAGACGGAAAACCCATAGGGTGAGCACTTAGACTGCAGCTTACAATATAAAACGAATCTACTTGTGTGTGTGTGTGTGTGTGTGTGTGTGTGTGTGTGTGTGTGTGTGCGCGCGCAGTCTGTGACTACTGTAATGTTGTTTTTGAACCCCACATTAATGTAAGAGCACTAAGCAGAATCTAGATGATATGTGACGCACTGAAAGACTGAACTGATGAAATAACTGTGTCTGGATTCTCAGTTTTTTAAGTGTAATCTGTATTTAAGGTCATAACAACATGCAGAAATACTCGCTCGAAACGCAACGTCACACTCGTTATTAATACTTTAAAAACGATTTAGGTTTAATGCTCATTGTAATAACAGGGTAAGTGCGATAGAACAAAATGTACCGAACTGTAAAAACTGTTATGAACCGTAATAACCGCGAAAACTATTGACTTAGTAGAAATTTGACTAATGAAATAATTCCATGTGAAGTCCAGCAATCAGTTGACACTTAGTTGTTAACCTGCTATTTTCCCACATTTATCCGCGAGCGTTAATCAGGGTATTTAGTGTTTGTCCCGAATGGGGTCCACCTTAAAACCATGAGAGAGGTGGAGAAACCTGCCGTAAAGTGACACCGCAAAATGCAAGCCATAGGAAGGCTGAGTTATTTCTTTAACTTTATTCTTTACTACTGATGATCATATCTACTGGAAAACAGTCTTAATAATCCAAACAACGGGATGTTTTATTTGTTAATGCCGCGCGTGCGAATATAAAGAGTCTGGAGTAGATCTGTGACCTGAAACACAAGGACCCCCAGACCGTCGCCTAGGTGCGCACACACACACACGCACACGCACACACAC
Organism: Silurus lanzhouensis; assembly: GCA_039877035.1. Lineage (NCBI taxonomy): Eukaryota > Metazoa > Chordata > Actinopteri > Siluriformes > Siluridae > Silurus > Silurus lanzhouensis. The sequence goes on along the minus strand of JBCEWE010000366.1, from coordinate 1,819,949 downwards.
GGAGGAGAAAATGAAGGCTGAGGAAAGGGGACATGGAGAATATGAGCGGGGAATCAGTGCAGGTGTTATCTGATACTCAGGAAGTCAGTGACGACGCTTTGACTTCTTTGTTCATATAAAATCCACAATTGCGCCTGTGCGAACTCGGTAATAGTGTGTTCCAGTTCAGGTAAGAACCTTCGTGTTTTCTAAAAGACTGGATCTCTTGTCGTAGCGTCACTGCAACTTTGCTTTATCATTGTGTTTTGAAGTAAAACAGCTTGGATTCGTAAACCTAAATAAAGGTTTGGGTTATACCAAGTTCGTGTTTTTTACCGTTAAACTGGAAAGATTAAGCTCTTTGCGAATATAAATAATAAACCACTGATTGCTATATAAAAAGCTGATGTCATCAGTAACATTTCCTGCGTATTTCTGTGTTGCGTGTTTGACTCGGAGTTGCCCGTTTGTGCACTTAACTGAAAACGATATTACACAAACTGAAAGTAATAGTAGGTTCAATAAACCGCTTAAATGTGCTTTTATTTTATTCCAGCATATAAATGACATTTGGTCATTGATGTGAACTAATTCAACAGAATAATTGTTTATTTGTAGTTTATATGAGGCATTCTGTATTATTTCATAGATTTTATTTATATAACGTTGTAAAGTGTAAAAAAACCCCAAAGAAATCTTAAAAAAAAAAAAAACCTGCAAATTTATGGTTTGCATCGGGATTATGGAGCATTACGATTTGTTGGTATGTTGTTATAATATTTATTTAAATATTCAGTCAGAATATTTAGATATCTAATTAAATATCCACTTGGGATATTAGTTGATATTCAGGAAAGTATATTATGGTGTTTTCAAACCATTTTCAAGTAAATTTTGGGAACTATTAGACTAAATTAGACTGTCATATCCAATCAGATCAATGCAATTAACTGTGGTGATCTAAAACAGCCATTTAGGTTAACAAAAGTTGATCAGTGAATGTCTACGTATTATAGGTGCAGTCTTTAATATGTTTCTATATTAAGGTTTTTATTGTTCTTTGTCTGAATCTGTTATTTTAGTTTTTTGTTTTAATAAACAGGAATAAAATAAAATAGGGTTATTAACACCTTTACCTTTTAATATAGTACTTTTTGCTAAAATGCTTCATTATAGTTAATTATAGAACATAGTTTGACTTATAATAAATATGAAACAGTAAACGTTGTTCATAAGTGATACATTTTCTATTATTATGTACCTTTTTTGTAATAAATCTACATCATAATACAGCTTAATCAGTTTATTTGCTAGTACAATAAAGCTACAAGCAGCCTTCTACATTCAGCAGCTTTAATCATAGGTTATAAAGATTTTTTAAAAGCAGTATAATAGTCTTTAATCATGTAAAAGTAGAATTCTCAAAATGAGTAAGACCATTTAGCTCTTTCCAGATTTTCAAATAAGCATTTTAGTGGTATTGATTATTCCCGGAAATGGTTCGAGGAGTCATGTTCAGGGAGCCATTTGGTAATGTGAAAAAAATCACTTAGAACATCAGTTTGAGACAGAATCAATTGGGGTTCCATCTCCTGCAGGAGAAGTGGTAGCAGGAATTAATGGCTGTTATTGAGTCCTTAAGGGTGTGGCTGGCTGGGGGGTATATCATAGATATGTTTTTTTGCAATTCATATACAACTATTTATTTAGTGTTTATTTACATGTGTATAAACAGAAGAAAAATAAGATAAACCAGACTGATTTCATGTATTGTAGTATGGTGGCTTTTTTAGTGGGGAATTACTGCTCAGTATTTAGGTCATGATTCCAGGACATATCCCAGGGATGTAGGGAGAGATCTTAAGAAGGAAGAAGCTTTACTCAGGCCTAAGACTGCATTTTGAAAGTAACCTAAAGTCCATTGTGTTACATAAACCAAATTCTGAATTTAATTCTATTTTATTATGGATAATACATATAAACATTGTTACAAGAAAAGTAAATATATATTAATATAACTTTAGCTCAATCAGCTTAACAGCTTAATCAGCTAATTAAGAATTTCTAGTTGAGTAAATCGTTTAGAAAATGTCGGCAATTCCCTTATGCCTATGGTTATTTATGTGAGAAGGTTTTTTTTATGTGACTTCTTTAGTTGTTCTAATGCTTGATGGTATGAAGTTAAGATGATTAGTATTACAAGGCCAGATTTATTTAGCTTCTTGTTTGTGGTTTCTTTATTTGTTCATGTTCAGGTTATTTTGGCCTAAAGATTAGCAATATGAATATATGGTTTGGTTAAATATTGTTTAATGTAAAACATAAAAAAGTCATCTTCTATATACACTTCTTACTGTTCATATCTGCTAATATAGAGGATGGGAGGACGGTAATAAATATATATATATATTAATTTCCGTCCTCCCATCCTCTATATTAGAGTATATAGATATAGATATATATAGGCCTACAATTATTATAGAAATAGATTAACAGCCTGTTTCTGTTTTCATATTTTGTAAGAAAAGAAAAAAAAGAAAAAAAAGAAAAAAAAACATGACCTTGGTCTATGGGACATGCTGTGGGATATATACCAGGAGATTAACATAATATTTGACTTGACCATTAATTTGCTTTCTCTTTATCAGAGATCTTCTCATGCTTCCTTTGAAACCTTATTTAAATATTTTTATTGACGTTACAGATTGTCTGGATGATAGACTTTACGATCTACATTCCTAATGTTGTGCTCTGAGGTAATGCTGACTCCTGTTCTGTGTATGGCACTGGTAGAATTCACTGTAAAGGCACACTATCAGTGAATTACCATAGGGCCATAAACAGAGCAGAGAAAGAACCACTGGATGATGCCTGGACAAACTTTTCCTCCACTGGAAACATAGATCTCTTCTCAAATAAGCTTAATGCCTTTATATAACTATCTTATCCTGGCCCATTTTGGCACTAGCACATTTTTGCTTCTTAATATATCCACTGAGCAATTATGTGTAGTGCCAATATTGGAAAAGATAAAATGCAGCATTTTTGTCATCTGAACCCAATGTATTTAAAGAGAAGACAAGAGAACAGTGACATGTCTCTGTTGAGTGTAACATAAGATGATCAAATGGCTCAGTCTACTTATGTGAAGGGCATATCATTTTCAAAGACGTTATGTACAAAATATAAGAATTTGTTTAGTGATTGATAAACAATGTTTTATAAAGTTTCTATAGAAATTATATATGATGAACCCACTACTGTTACTCTATTGACATCTAACAAGTATATCTAAAGTTCTGTCCCTCTTAAGGCACAATAATCTTTCTGCATTTAAATCAAAACGGCTGCATAAAAATCATCATGTCTGTGTTTGTAGAACAGTTTCGTAAATTTTCTTCAACTGATTTGTCCTAAATTGATCTTCTTTTCAAAATTAATACGTTATTTAGTATGGATGTCATATGTTTCTCAGCTTCAAGGTTTTAGGAAGACACAGGTAGCTCTTTGGTGGTATTTGGCAATAGTAGAACTCACACTGGTAATGTAAAAAAAGGATCCGGTGGTTCTAGACTTGCCAACTACTTCTTTAGTGCTCCAGCAGACTCCCCGGTGTTACTATAGTACTCCAGCTAAATCTGTACTACTGGGTTGTGAAAATATCTTTTTAATGTACTGTGTTTTCTGATTGTACAAGTAGATGTCCGAAAAATCTAAAGGGTGTAGCAGTGTGGCCTTCACCACTGATTTCAGCACTGCACCACTCAGTAAAAAAAACTCCCCATGGCTCCCTAAGTGTTTTAATGGTTTCAAATATGTATTGTTTTAATAATATTATATATTCATTTGAATATTCTTAAATCATGTATAAAGTTATTTTTATTTTCAGTACCATATGTAAAATATATGTATCATTACATAATTATGAATAGTTATTTTGGACTGAACAGGTAAAAATTTTAATGTCTTGCTTGCAATTTATTTTCCATTAATGCTGTAGTTCTTACATTGTAATATTACTTGATCATATTTTATTAAAGAAATCTTAAATAAGCTGATGCTTACATAAAAAAGTTATTTTTTGTGTTTCACATGAATGAATTAAACTTTTATCATTCTAAAATAATTCAAATAATCCATACAGATGTATGGGTGAATCTGACAGGTTCTTATATATTTATATATAATGCCAAGTAATTAATGAAATATTTATTTAAATATGTCATGTATTTTGTTATTATTATTATTATTATTATTATTATTATTATTATTATTATTATATATTAGCTATACAAGCTTTTGGCTTGAATTTAATTGTGGTATGAATGTGCTTCAAGACACATTCCACAAGATAGAAATCACATTTATTTTACTCTGCCATCTTTATTCTGTGATTTTATATCTATGGAACCAGAATAAAATACAATAAAATATTTTTTTTTTTAAACTGTATCTTGCTTAATATAAACATATGTTACTGACATGTAGAGAAATATTGACTCACAGTTCTTTTTTTATCTAAAAAAATAAAAAGTAATATATGTGCAACAGAATGAACAGCTTTGCCTGTGTCAGGTTGTTAAAAGAAATCCACACCACAGTAGCTGACACTGCTAATACCAATAAGCCATCTGGTGTTAATGTGCTGGCAAATTAAATCAGCTGCTATCCATTGGCCAGATCCACATTCATTATTTTTAAAGATGTTCTACTTCAGGTTAGGTCAAACTCAAATAAATAAAATACAGGATAAAATGTTCTCCGAAAACAACTAAGTGAGCATTATCAACAATTAACAACAATCTACTTTAAATAAAACTGATTAAAGTAAATAATAAGGGTATTTAAGCAGAGTCATTGGGCAGTTTTAAAATACACAATTATGTATCATGTATGTACAATCCTAAAGTATATGCTCTGTTATAAAATAAAGCCAAATAGTTGATTATGCAATGTTCAGTAACAGTAAATGACAGATGTAAAAATGTCATAAAGATGGAACTCGACAAAGTACAATGATACTTTTGGAAACACTGACATGCTGGATTCAAAGCAAGGCATCCAGTAATGCACACTGTTTTTTTTATACTATTCTGAGCACTGACGTCACCTCTATTTGGCCAATCCCCAGGCCAGATCTGTTTCTCTCCTGGGAAATCCTAAATGCGCAGACACAGAGGGAGGATCAGAGAGTATACACACACTCGTGCATGAAGAGAAAAAGACAAGTATGTGCTCAGTATAACATTATGTAACTACTAATATATATATATATATATAATGTTCCACACGTAAAAAATATTGAATTTTATACAGTGGAACCAGTGATACTCACGACCTTGACACTCGCGACCTCGAGTTTGTACTAATAAATTACATAAAAATATTTTATAATTATTACTTGTATTTTTTATTTAAAGTAGTAAATAAAACATTTATGACAAGTCATTTACAATTTTTGAGTTTTCCCTGGAAAACAAAACCATTAAAAGAGTCAAAACCTCGTGATTTTTTTGTTAGAACGTAACATATCAAGCGAATATCAAGGTTGCACTGTACTTTAGTTAGCGCAGTGTCACTGTGGCTGCTCACTCCGTACCAGAAATAAGATTTGTTTTGCGCATGCGTGAAAACGCTAAAGAATCTATTGCACTAGCATTAACCGCTAACCAGGAACAGCCTAGCGGCTAATGTTTAGCGCTTTGGATTCTTTAGCATTTTTTTGGCATCCATCTTAACAGAAGAAAATCCTGAAAATTCCACATATCAAGGAAGTGAATGCATGAAGGATAAAAGGAATGAAGACATTTGTTAAAGTATGATGAAATAAAAAAACAGTTAAGTAGACATCTTTAGAAAATTAAATATTAAATGTAAAACACACATATATACACACTTACATACACATTTGTGGGGATGGGATCTAACAAATGAGATCTAACAAATGTAAACTATTTAATTAAATTTTTTATTTTATTTCATTTTATTTAATCATTAAATTTTTTATTGATTACTCAATTTAATTAGTATAATAAAAAGTGTATGGTTATGTATTATTTAACCATGCAGGCATTTTATTTAATAATAAAATGTTTTATTTTAATAAAAAATGACAAGCAATTTTATGTTTTGCTTTTCTTTCCCCTAATCATACCGAAATTAAAGTTAAAGATTTTAACTGATACATTTAACTGATATACATATATATATATATATATAAGATTATTTGGAAGGATTTCCAATTAAATGTTTAATAACCTGTAATAATTCGACAAAATACAATCTGTAAAGATAAAATTCAAAATATTGCAAAAATTGCATTCACTTTGCATTGAATGATGCCTTTATGAAGCAGCTGTTTTCTCTGTATAAGAAAACATGAGAGATAAAACTATATGTGGGTCATTGCTAATGTAGGTGAATGAAGGATCTAGAGATTAAAGTCTTTTTATCTGCTTTTCCCCCAAATCCAAGCTAGATTTGTACTGTTAAACATGCCTTTTTTTTACATATCTGCACACAAGATTATTTTAACTTTGAAAACAGAATATTTTTTTAAATTTTGAGCTAAATACAGTTTTTTTTTGCACGATTTCTACTTCTGGTAGATCCCAAACTGCATTTTGTTGCTGTGTACCTGTACAGTGCAATGACGATAAAGTTCTATCTATCTATCTATCTATCTATCTATCTATCTATCTATCTATCTATCTATCTATCTATCTATCTATCTATCTATTTCAACATTTTTATGGCTAGTTGCATACAAGCTGTTTCTTTCTTTCTTGAGTCTTGATCTGGCAGGTAAAAATACTTATGTAAAATAAAAGGTATGGCAGATGCCAATTGAATCTTCATCTGCTGTAATTGGTTTGTGAGAAATCTCTGTTGAAGTGGCCTTCTCCAAATGGGCTACAAAGCTCAAATTACTCCCCTCCCCCAACCCCACCCAATTCCACCATCTCTGACTGTAGAGATTCATGAATCAGAGTGTGAGAAAGAGCATGAGGCAATAAAGGAAGAAACATTGATATAGCCAACGAGATATAAACAACACGCATGCTTCTTTGTTTATTAAATGTTACTTGTATGATAATTCTGTGACTACAACAATGGGATTAGGTCAGCTGTTTCAGCTATTTTTTTATATGTATTATCTTAAACTTTCACTCGTAAAAAACACACACACACAAAAAAAAACATTAAGTATACCCAGATTCCCTTCTGCTGAGTTTTTCACTTCTATGATCATTTACAAATATAGAGCAAAAAGAAATTGTTAATTAGGAATGCAATCATATGTTACTATGATTACTATATGTTACTATATGTTGTCTTACTGCATCATAACATGCTACTGTGTATTGGTATAATAATTGCAAATAAAGTTGTCTTGATTAATCAGATTTCAATAGCTTTAAACAGCCCTTGAAATAGTAATTGACTTTCCAAACAAGTTTTTCTAATGATGAATGCAATTGCTGTAATTGTTACTATTATAATTTATTATATTTGCAATATATATTTAAAACACATACTTCTATAAACATGTGGATTTTAAACTGTTATTAATAAAGGATTCATACATGTTCATGCTTGTAACCTGAAGATGGCTTCAGTAAGTGGGATTTATTGTGTAAATGCAGAAACAAAACGATTAGAGAGCATCATTGCTATGTGGAGGGAGGGGCATCTCTTACAGAAGCAATGGAGAATATGTAGATCATACATGACCTTGAGTACTTAAATACAATCTAACAAATTAATTACATAAATCCAGGATATAACTGTGGTCATGTGAATATTCTGTCAGCTCAAAACCTCTTCACCTTGCCCATAAGATTGTAATTGCCTGGAGAATATGCTTGGAGGGTGTACGATTTTGAAAGTGTAAGATTTTGCTAATCTATAAGATAAAAGTATTAGCCTCTGGTGACAAAATTTAATGCAGAACAAACTCCTGCTTGTGCTTTGTCTACATAGGACAGATGTGTGTGCACTTTAGTAAATTAACAAAAATAATTTAAAATATGCAATATAGTCATTGGGCAAACAGCCATAATCTCAAAATATACTTTTGGTGTAGCTCATAATTTTGAAAACACTAAAAAAAAAAAAAAAAAGCTTATTCATAAAAACATAAAAAGCATGCACACAATAAAACAGAAAATTCTAGCAGTAAAGTCAAGTGAGTCAAAGCCAAAGTGTGAGTTATACAAGCCCAAGATTTCACTGACAACATGAAACTATAATGTGAATGTAGGGAAGAGAAAAAAATGCTTTTTAAATGGATATTGGAGTGACAAATGTTGTAAATGAGGACACAAAGCTTGCATTAAGCTGCTCCTAAATCTATCTATGCAGTTTGATTCACAAAATATGCTCCATAGCATCAAACTCATCCAGTGGTTTCTGCATTCAGGAAAAGGCAAAGGAAAATGTGCCCTTTTAGATTGATTTATACAGTTAGTAACTCTGAATATTTACTCTTAGTTTGAGTTCTGAGTGCCAAATGTGAAGAATACAATTGATGTTAAAAGCATAAACAACAGGAAAAACAGCTGTATGTGGGAGAAAAGCACGTCCGTTTTTCAGACCATCAAATACCAAATTACCTTAGTTTTTTCTTTAAAATGGTAAATTTTCCTCTGTTTGAACATTTGATATGTTTTCTATGTTTCGTTGACTTAAATAGAGGTTTATGAGATTTGCAAATCATTGCATTCTGTTTTTATTTACATTTTATACAGCAACCTTTTTTGAATTTAGGTTATAAATGTTATGTAATTAAATTAACAGATAGAAAGCTGTTTTACTTCAAAAATTAAACACTCAGGGCTCAGGGCAGGTGAGTGTATTATGTAAACAATCAACCAGGACAATCCTCTCTATTTGGTTATTCCTCCATAGTATGATGGGGATGTAAACCTCAAATCAAATTTTATTTGTCACATACACATACATACAGGGTACGACATGCAGTGAAATGCTTTTATTGTGCTCTTAGGCAACAACACAAGCAACCCCTATCATATAGGAACATGTAAAATACAGCTGTGTAATGAACTAAAACTCTCTTTTATTAAAATAATAATGAGTGCAGCATGTTAAAAGTCTAAGTGAGGTCTGACTACTGTCTTTGGGGCTCCATATCATGCCTATAGAATTGCCTATATAGCATATAGCACAATATAGCACAATATTTTTTAGGTTCTTCTGCATGTTTTATCTGCTTTATGTATCAGTATTTTGTTTGTTACACCCTTCCAGTTACTGTACAGACCTCATTATTATTATTATAGTTCACTATTAAAAATATTTAAAGAATCACAAACATATGACTGCCTTAAAGATACCATAAAGCAAAAGGATTAGTCAAACAAGCAACCACAAGGCCAAAGGTAGATATGGAACCTCATTTTAAAATCATCAAATACATTGAAAAAGGTTTTCTGACCTGCAAAGACCAAAAAAATTGCTTCTGATCTTTGCACAAAGAAGAAACCTGAAACCTGCTCATCATGCTGAGATCATCTTCTCTACTGAGAAGAATATTGTTGGTAACATCATGCTGTGTGGGTCCTTTTCATCAACAGAGACAGGGAAACCGGTAAGGGGATTAGGGTAAGATGGATGCAGTCAAATACAGGGTAATCCTAAAATAAAATCTGCTCCAGTCTGTCTGGGACTTGAGCAGGAGAGAAGGCCTAACTCTGATCAAGAACTCTGTATTACAGCAAAGCTACCAGAGCTACATGCAATTGTGACGAGACTTCAGAAATATGCTGCTCACCAACAGTCTCATAGTTTAACCAGTTGATCTTGGACTTCAGCAAACAAAATGGGTAAAAAAAAAATATCAGCATACACAATTGTGTTAAGATAACCAAGACATGTCACAGATGTTTTACAGCTATAATTGAGCATTGGGTAAACAAGTTAAACACTTGTTAAAATACATTTATTTTGTTTGATTATGTTAGAATTTCATGTCACAATATAAATGTGAAACTATATGGTAACATTTTAATTAACTGCTTTTAATTCCAGGTTGTAATACTACAAATTGAGTTTAAGGACATAAATTCTAATTTAAGGCTTAAAATAATCTTTTTTAAATAATAGTTGATTCAATGTCACAAACATTGGACAGAGTACAGAACTATACTATATGGAAAATAATTGCAACACCTAGCAGCTATAACAGTTTACGTTCTTCTATGAAGTCATTTTTCAACATTTTGGAGTTTTCTGTGGAAATTATACCTGGCTTGAACTCCATTCTAGTTCATCTCAAAAGTGTTTGATGGGGTTGAGGTCAGGGCTCTTTTGTGGACGAGCCAGTATCTTCCACACCAAACTTCAGTTAAATTCAATTCAACTCAACCCAGTTAAATTCAATTCAAATCACACTCATGTCAGAATAGAAAAGGACATTCTCCCAAACCTTTCCTACAAAGTTGAAAGCATAGCATTGTGCAAAATGTCTTGGTATGCTGAAGCATTAAGATTTCCATTGCTTGTAAATAAGTGGCCTAGTTCAACCCCCGAAAAAAAAAATCCTTATCATTATTCCTTCTTCACCAAACTTTACAGTTGGCACAATACAGTCAGGCAGGTAGCATTCTCCTGGCATCCACCAAATTCAGACCTGTCTATCAAACAGGTTCTTCACTTCACAGAACAAGTTTCCACTTTTCCAGGGTTCAGTCACGGCATGCTTTATGCAATATCATCTGACGCTTGCCATTATACTTGGTGATGTGAGGTTTGCGTACAAGTGCAGGAACCCCTTTCCATGAAGCCAGTAGAGGTTTGGAACTGTTCATTTGTGGAATCAACAAAGCATTTGCATCTAACGCACCATGTGCCACAGCACTCTGTGAACCCGTTGGTGACTTACATGGTCTTTTCACTTTATGACTGAGTTGAATGTAGAGTATCTAATAGGGATGACATTTTATGAACTGATTTTTTGTGATATCATATCACTGTACCATGCTTGAATTTATTGACCTCTTTAGAATTATTTTTTTTTTTCATAACGAATGCTAGGTTCTTGAAGTTATACACCTGTATTCAGGTAAGATTATCCACTAAAACAACACTTGAGGCATAACCTGTTTGTAGCCCAATTTTTTCTTAGCTGTGAAATTCAATGAACTGTCTTTAAAATATGTGGTCACTGGTATGCTGTAATTTGGCATTTAGATTTTTTAAGCCTAAAAGGGTCAAATGATGATCTGAAAACTTTGTTTTTTTTGGCCTAATGATGAATGTTTGCAATAAAACTTTCTAACCAGATTACTTTTAATTACTGTAAATCATTTTTTTTTCTGTCTTGTGTTATTAACAGTACTTGTTGAACTACTAACATTTTCTTCTGATTCTTTTACAAGTAATTGTAATTCTGAAAGTCCTGTGTAATGACTGATGCTGGGTCTATTCTGATATACAGATTTCCTCTGTTCTAAAATGTGGGGTTTTCACAAGAATATTTAGACATTCTGTCTCAGGTTTCCATAAGACTGATTTGCATACAGCTTTTCCACAAGAGTATTTTAACATTCAGATTCAGGTTTTGCACAAGTATTTATGGGAATTCCGCATTCGGTTTACTTCAGACAGTTATGTGTTTTGCCATTTAGTCTCATGTTTTCATGAGACTGTCCTCATATTCAGATTCAGACTGTGCACAAGGCTTTCCTAATATTCAGGCTCCAGTTTCCACAAGCGTGTCCTGACATTCAGTCTCAGGTTTCCACATCAGTGGCCTGATATCCGATCTTAAGATTTCCACAAGAATGTTTTGATGTTCAGTTTCTGATTTCTACAGCATGACCTTGCATCTTTGGTTTTGCTTTATTTAAATTTATTTTCCAGCTGAATTACGTTGTCTCAGATTCTTCATGAATATGTTTTATATTCTAATATTATATATTTTGCAATACCACGTGGTACATCACTAGCGATTGATTGATATGAGTAAGTCTGCTATAAGAAAAAAAGTGGTTGTAAAGGTCTCTGTCATCCTGTAAAACGTTTCAATTATTATCCACTAGGTGTCACTCTCTCTTTCACTGGTTCAGTAGGTTGCGTTCTTTAACCCAGATGTAAGCATTTTAGGGACATTAATGCATTAAGACGTTTTGTTATTAAAATTTTGACAGTCTTATTTGGAGCAATAATACTTCAATAAATGCACTAAATGAGCCATTTACAAGTTAATCTGGCTGACTCAGATTGTCAGATAATTCTGACTGACAGATATGAGCTTAACATGATATGCAATGAACTGTCACAACACCTCAAACCATTATTCTTTGTCTGTCTGTGTATTTAGCTTCAGCATTGTTGTGACAATGATTATTTTTACTTCCCCGTCCTCTCTCTTCTCCCTTGTGTTGTGCTGTGCCACCTGTTAAGTCCCTGCTCAGTAAAGGGCCAGTGTGGGTGCAGGCTTTCAGTTAACAGTGCAGAAGTCACACCTGAATTTACTGAAAGCCAAGAGCAACTGATTGAACAGATTAAATCATGTGTGTGTCCTGCTTGATTGGAAATGGAAATCTGCACCAAAACTGGCCTATTCCTGCTTTATACCTTGAAGTTTCTCTGTCTTGTTAAGTCTTACTCGTATTTAGGCACTTCACCAAGCCTGTTTCTCACTTTTGATAATTCCCCAGATTTGTAATTATAGTTTGCTCTAAATAAGCATAATTATGGTGTTTTTGCACTCTGTTGCTTCTTTACACCTTTTACAGAAGACTTTGGCCCACCAAGGACATCACTCTGTGCCTTGCCAACATTTTGGTATCTCCTCATTCCTGGCTTTGACAATGATATTGTGTCCCTTTGTACATAGTACATGCTCCAATAAAACATGATTCCACCTTCTTGGCCTGGCAGTGCATTGCTTATGGTGGGTCTGATAAAATCTTACCTGATGAGTGGCTTCCAAAGATGAACCACGCTTGTAATGACCTTTTGGGCCATGTAAGAAATGTAGGTGCAGGTCAGTTTGTAGGTGGTAGTTCTAATCTGAACTAAATCTTAACTAGTTATTAACTAAATAACTTATCCATTATTGGCTGGGTTTCCTATAGATCAGAGAAACAGGAGTTGCCTAGTATGAATCAGACAATTATGTATCAGTGAATTCTGTTAAAAAAGATCCAAAGAAACTTGCCAGACTCCCGAATGAGGCATTCAGTTTGGTCATTGCATTGGGGTAAAAACACACAGATTTGCCCACACACAGCTTTGCCCACATCAGCTACTGTAGGAACCAAAAAGCCAATACATGCTTTTCACTTTTTTATCTGACTCAGGAGAAGAAGCAATCGTTGATGACCTGCCTCCATGTGGGCCCTGACGAGCAGTCCACTGTTCATTCTGTTTGGTTCACATGTTGCCTTGAAGCACAAAACAAAAAAGAACAAGTTTCAAAGAAGGGAAGGTTCGCCTTCACTAAAGGGTGTAAGGTCAGTTGATGGGATTGAAAGTATTTCATGTGAACTGTAGGCAGGAAGCCTGGACTTGGCCACTGGGTTACTCCTTCATATTATGGGCACCAGTATATGCAAGGCTAACTTATAGGCAAGAAATCCAGTTAATTGGTTTATAAAGGTAACAGCCATTAAGAAAACCAGTTGTCAAAACATACAACAGTATTTTAACAGAGAGAGACAGAATATAAAAAAAAAATCCATAAACAAAGCATTAAAAAAAAGGTTATAAATTGATTTGGATTTGATTGAGTGAAATAAGTATTTGATCCCCTACCAACCAGCAAGAATTCTGACTCACACACACCCAAATTAGTCCTGTCCCTTTAAGAAAGTGTTACTAATATCAACTTGTTAATGTGTTCAGACTATTTGTTCATGTGGTGGTGGAGAGGTTTGAATGGAAGATTGTGATTCTGTGACAGGTGTCTTTTATACACATAAGTTGTTATTAGGAGTTATTTTCAAAAGGCACAGGACTAATTTTGGTATGTGGTGTTCAGGATTCTTACTGGTTTGGTATGGGATCAAATTCTTATTTCACTTGATCAAATTTAAATTAATGTATATATAATCAAATGGTTTTTTTTCTGGATTTTTTAATATTCTTTCTCTCTCTGTTAAAATAAACATAAATCATATAAAATATATATAACAAAAACATATATATATATATATATATATATATATATATATATATATTATATATAAAAACAGAGGAACTAATAAACTTCTGAAGATTAATTCTAAAAGTAAATTTTTGAATGAATAAATGACCGTGTAGAATATACAATCCACTACCCATTTTCATCATTTCCTAACATCCGATAGATACTATAAGTAAATACATTATACATTCATTAGTCACTTTATTAAGGACACCAGTATACCTGCTCATGCATGAATTTGTCCAGTCAGCCAATTATGGTTTGAGTTTTTCAGAAACTGCTGATCCACTGGGATTTTCTCCCAGTCGCTTGAGTTTACACAAACAAACCTTAAGCTATATGAGCTACAACAGCAGGTCGTCACATAACTTTCCACTTCTAATAGACAAGAACACGCAACATGAACCAAGACTGGAACCATGGGCACAGATTTACTCCTGAGTGAGTCAGTGCCCACAATGGCTTTAGATTTCTACTCACAGCGGAAAGATGTGGAACCTGATGTGATCTTCTACTGTTGCAGTTCAGTCACCTTAAGCAGATTTTTTAAACTGGAACCAACCTATTTGCCAATAAATGGTTAATGTATTTTCCTTTATTTTTATATTTAAGCTTTGACTTAAGCTCTTGTACATTTGTGTACAATTACTAATTATTAATATCTAATATGTGCACAGATATTAATAATTACTAATTATTAATATCTGTGCACATATTAGAACATCAGAGATGTCTCGTGTTAAAGTAGTCTTTGCTAGCTGACAGTACAATCTATGGAAAAAATGAGTGACCACGAGTGAGCCTGCCTAATGAGGGCGCTCCATTCTGAATGCAAAAATGCAAATGAGTTATTGCAGTTTTTTTTTGGTTGGCAATAATGTGGTGGTGGAATGAGGAAGTGCAAAAGAAAGTGGTTGGCAAAACAGAATTGGGATTAGCTGAGATGAAAAAAGTAGGCAGGGGTACAAGGAGATGCGGCAGCGGGTAAAGAGGGATGTGGGGAAAGCCAAGGAAAAGGCATATGAGGAGCTGTATGAGATGTTGGACACTAAGAAAGGAGAAAAGGATTTGTACCGATTGGCCAGGCAGAGGGACCGAGCTGGAAAGGATTTACTGCAAGTTAGAGCAGTAAAGGATGGAGAGGGAAATGTGTTGACTAGTGAGGAGTGTGTGTTGAGAAGATGGAGGTAGTATTTTGAGCAGCTGATGAATGAGGAAAATGAGAGAGAGAGAGAGAGAGAGAGAGAGAGAAGGTTGGATGGTGTGGAGATGGTGAAGCAGGAAGTGGATAGGATTAGTAAGGAGGAAGTGAGAGCAGCGATTAAGAGAATCTAGAGTGGAAAGTCGGTTGGACCAAATGACATACCGGTAGAAGCATTAAGATGTTTAGGAGAGAAGGCAGTGGAGTTTTAACAAGATTGTTTAACAGGATATTGGAAGGGGAGAGGATGCCTGAGGAATGGAGAAGGAGTGTGCTGGTACCAATCTTTAAGAATAAGGGAGATGTGCAGACCTGCAGTAACTACAGGGGAATAAAGTTGATCAGTCACATCATGAAGTTATGGGAAAGAGTAGTGGAAGCCAGGCTGAGAGAAGAGGTGACCATCTGTAAGAAACAGTATGGTTTTATGCCGAGGAAGAGCACCACAGATGCATTATTTGCTTTGAGAATGTTGATGGAGAAGTAAAGAGAAGGTCAGAAGGAGTTGCATTGTGTGTTTGTGGATTTAGAGAAAGCGTACGACAGGGTGCCAAGAGAGGAGTCTTGTTATTGTATGAGGAAGTCAGGTGTGTCAGAGAAGTATATGAGGGTGGTGCAGGACATGTATGAGGACAGTGTGACAGCAGTGAGGTGTGCAGTAGGAACAACAGACTGGTTCAAGGTGGAGGTTGGACTGCATCAAGGATCGGCTCTGAGCCCTATCCTGTTTGCAGTGGTGATGGACAGGTTGACGGACGAGGTCAGACAGGAGTCTCCCTGGACTATGATGTTTGCGGATGATATTATTATTTGTGGTGAGAGTAGGGAGCAGGTTGAGAAGAGCCTGGGGAGGTGGAAGTACACGCAGGAAAGAAGGGGAATGAAAGTCAGTAGGAGTAAGAGAGAGTACATGTGTGTGAATGAGAGAGAGGGCAGTGGAGTGGTGCGGTTGCAGGGAGAAGAGGTGGAGAAGGTGGAGGAGTTCAGGTACCTGGGGTCAACAGTGCAAAGTAATGGAGAGTGTGTTAGAGAAGTGAAGAAAATATTGCAGGCAGCGTGGAGTGGGTGGAGAAGAGTGGCAGGAGTGATTTGTGATAGAAGAGTATCTGCAAGAGTGAAAGAGAAAGTTTATAGGACTGTGGTGAGACCCGCGATGTTGTATAGTTTAGAGACAGTGACATTGAGTAAAAGACAAAAGGTGGAGCTGGAGGTAGCAGAGCTGAAGATGTTGAGGTCTCATTAAGTGATGAGGATGGACAGGATCAGAAACGAGTTTATTAGAGGGACATGTAGTGCATGTGGGACGCTTTGTAGACAAAGTTAAAGAGGCCCAATTGAGATGGGTTGGACATGTATAGAGGAGGGACATGGGGTATATTGGTATAAGAATGATGAAGATGGAGCTACCAGGAAGGAGGAAAAGAGGAAGACCAAGGAGGAGGTTTATGGATGTGGTGAGGAAAGACATGCAGGCATTTGGTTTGAAAGAGGCAGATGTAGAGGACAGATTGAAATAGAGACGGATGATCTGCTGTGGCGCCCCCTAATGGGAGCGGCTGAAAGTAGAAGAAAACTGTCTGCTTGGCTAAGAACCTCTTTAAATTGGTCTTGTAAGAGAATTGGAAGGACATGGTATGCATTAAAATGTTATTACATTCAGGAGAAAATCATTTTTATACTGATCCAGTGCTGTTAATACTTTAGATGCAGAATGGGCTGCTGGTAGGGGAAAATAGGAACTGAATCACAGTTTATAGTTATGGAATGATAAGGTTATATGGTTAAGCTCTGGTAATGTTATAGATGCTGTATCTGCCTTCATGGCAGAAAAGAAAACATGTAATAATATGCATGGTCATTATAGAGATACATTAAGTGGTCAGTTTAGTGTAATAGCACATCTATGCATTCAGTAAAAAAAAGTTAGCATGACCACCACACATACAAGATAAATCTTAGCATCTTCAACACTGTTATAAAAAAGTAAGTTTATAGAGTCACATAATAAGCTTCATCTTTATACACAATAAAACACAAGTGTTGAGTTATTTCTGTCATTTGAATAGTGATGAAAGTGTACTTAAGGAAAATTTAATTAATTAATTAATTCAAATAAGGCAATGAGCAGTTGAGGAGGAACACTTAATTTAAATTGAACTGATTTGTAATCTACACAATGCAAATATAAAATATGTGACAGAATACACCTATATTAACTCACAAATCATAGTGAGCATTTATAATTGTTTTAAAAACGGAGCAAAGAACATTACGGTCAATAGGAGATGTGAAATGCTTTTGAAAGGGGTAAAAATTCATTTTCGTGATGTTCCAGTTGGATGATAATATTTTAAACATTTGATGGGACAAGAATACCTCAGTAAATGTAGAGGCACATTTGTATTCTGTAGAGTAATTTGTGACATGCAAAAAAACAACACAAAGTACATTTTTTTTCCTGCTGGCCTACATCAGTTCTATCACAATGCAAGCAAACTAGCACAATGTATGACTTTTTATGACAACAAAAGTGTAAGTAAAATGGCACAAACACATTGTTAAGAAAACAACATGTAGATGAAATAAATTCGATTATTAAAAAAAAATATTTTTGGCTAGGACAAAACAAATGTAAAAGAGTTTTATTCAGGGGCTACTGCTGCTGCCACACTGAATTTGGTCCATTTATTTGGTCTATTTATATCCTATGACTAGAAACACAAGAGGACAAAAAAAAAATCCCAAACATTACTTGAAACACAATTACGCTACTAAAAAAACAAACATGAATCCTTGATAACTTTTAATTCCCTGTTAAAAATATCCATTTAGGGAAGGGCACAGATTTTTACCCTGCATACTTGCAAGAGTGTCACTGTTCTAAAGTTACAACCTCCACAGCTTGTCCATCCAGTGTTACAGTGTTGTCGATGCGTGTGGCAACAGGAGCCATGGCAACTTGAACAGGCCGATTTCCCTGTGCCAAACTGGTAACTACAGTCTGATACATACTCACTGGGATCTGGACTAAACCTGGAAAAAGCAGAGTGAAAGAATATGGTAAAAAAAAAATTATACTGAATCTTACTACTGATTATGTTTATGATTGATATAGGTAAAAACAGTAATAAAAATATTTTTGCCCACATTATCCTATAAGTGTCACAGAAACATTCTTCTTAGTTTCAACAGAATTCCTCCTCTTTTTTGAGAGACTCGCATATTTGTGCATACTTGGAATGCAAGCAAATATAAATGCATTATTGGGATTGAATAGACAGCATGTTCTAAATGGGTAGAAACACAGGAAAAAGGGAGTGCACAATATCTTTTCACCGTTTTTTATCCACAGATTGACTTTGTAGATACATGCCACAATTCTGATGCCATTGTTTTGAGTGGCTCTTTCTTTGCTTGATGCAGGCCAATAATTTGACCATTCTGAAACATATTTACATCTTTTTTTCTTTCATCATATCATCATTTTGTTTTTTGACCACAGGACATTTTCTTCAGCATGGTTGATTACGATATTAGAAGCTACTCACTGCATCAGCTAGTGGTTATATAACTTGTTGCCAGTTGAAACATTAATTACTGCAGTAATTATTACATTGAGCTTTACCTTTTTGTTTAGTTAAATCCAGGTGGTTTTGGCCAGGCAGTATAATATAATTATGCACGATATGATCGTGTAGGTAGAAAGGGTGCAATTTCAGTAAAATTTTGACAAAGTGAGGATTATCATGATGAAGATGGGGAAAGCAGGTCTTATAAGTACACTGTTTGTTGTGCATGCCAAGTTTCAAAATAATCAGTTAAAAGCTACTTTCATAATAAGACGTTTGAAAGCAGTGTTAAACAAAAGTCCTTCCTGCAAGTAGCTCATTAAACATAGAAAGTGAATTTCACCACATGTACATTACAGTTGCAACTGAGTGAGGTGACCAAAACAAAAACTTTTTCATGCATACTCTCAGCATTTTCAGGGTAGTTTACTGGTGCTTTGGAGCCATTTTGTGGCAGATGCTTCAAGGGTTCTTAAAAACATTGATGGAATCATAAATTATGTAAAGTACTAAAACTTGACTGCCTCTACCAAATCTAACATGACTTTCAAGAAGATGAGGAGCCAAACATATTTCTCATTAACACAACAAATGTTTAAAGGCAATTATTATTTTGTAATCACCATTTCAGTCTTGATTTGATCCTAATGATGGAAGTCATTCAAATTCAGCATCACTTCTCAGCACCTTTATACTTTGTGAAGACTGTTTTGTAGATGCTTGATCTGTATGCAATTTGTGAGATAGCAATTCAATATCCCTGTATTTCTGAGTTTAAAGTCTGAGTCTCTGAGTTTTACTTCCGGAGGGGAAGTGATCAAATACCCCTGCACACCTAATGCACATTGCTATCACACTCAACTACTCATGTTACTTTCTTTTTCAATTCTTTATTTGTCCCATTACAGTGCACTCATCGACCCACAATGAGTACAGAGCAGAGCTTCATTAAGAATTGGAAAGCGTATGGTACCACCAACACAGATCGAGCCAGGGGGGTTTGACCACAGAAGAATCCTAGAGGCCAAAGACAACTTTGAAGAATTTACAAGCCTTTATGGCTTGGACTGGTCAGTCTATCTTGCAAGCTTTATACAAAGCTGGCATGTATGGCAGGCTGGCAAGAAAGAAACCTTTCTTGAAAAAAGTGCCACATTCAGTCTCTTTTATGCTATACAAAAACGGACCTGGAAATATCTGATGCCATCTGGCAAAAGGTGATATGGTCTGATGAGACCAAAATGTACCTTTTTGGACTGAACGTGAAGTGCTATGTTTGGTAAATATTTACCAAGGAATACCACCCAAAACACACCAAACCTACTGTGAAGCATGTGGTGGAGGTGGTGGTAGCTTTATGTTGTGGGGATGTTTCTCTTCAGCAGGGACTGGGCAATTGGCCAAGACTGAAGAAAAAAATGGATGTTTAAAAGCACTTCCAAATTACTTGAGGAAAACCTGCATCCCTCTGCTAAACAGCTGAAGCAGGTCATTTACCTTCCAACAAAACAATGATCCTAAACATTCTGCCAAAAAACCACAATGGCTTAAGGACAGAATTCCTGACCCCTGACTTACGCAAGGACATTCATCTTTCTAGAAAATCTGTGGATTGACTTGAAAAGAAGTCCATTGCCTCTTATCATAGAATTTGTCTGAACTTGGGCAAGTCAACAAAGAAAGAATATGCAAAAATCCCCCATTGTAGGTGTGCAAAGCTAGTACAGACATATTCAAAAAGATAAATATCTGTAATCGAAGCAAAAGGTGGCGCTATGAAGTATTAAGACAGGGGGCTGATGATTTCAACAATCCTGTTATTAATTTTCAGAGCTGTTGCCTTTTTGTATTTATTTGATTTATAAGGCAAACCTTGAAATTAAGCTGGAAATTTTTTTTTATTGGTTTTAATGTCAGACTCTAATTTAACAACAAATAAAGCAACTATTATAAAGGGGTATGATGATTTCCTATTGGCACTAAATTCTAAAGATAAACAGCCAAGTGCACAGTTGCTGTTTGGAGCAATTATGAACTCCAGTAAGGTTGAGTCCGAAATCACATAGCAGGGTTTGTTTCCAGTTTTTCAGTCACAATACAGATTAGATTAAACAGATAGTGGCATTACATGACATGCTTACTGTATACCAATGATGTCACTGAGATGCAGCCCTAAATACTCCTTTAATATTTATTGTCTTGCTACTCCCAATGAGATGCAAGCACAGCAATAGCAATCATATTAAATGTTTTTTGCCATGTTCATTGGTACAAGCAAGACAAATAGTAATTCCTTCAAAGTTGAAAATATTCCTGCATGGGATAAAAATATTTCTCTCTGTAAAACTGCTTTGGGACAAAGTCCATTGTCAAAGTCACTATACAAATAAAATTTAATTGAAACGGAACAAAAACTTTAAAAGTGAGCCTGAATAAACCAGATTAAATAATACTTTACAGAGATGAAATAACACAATACATGGAGAAAACACAAAGAAAGCAACCAGATATTGACCAGACTTTAGCTAGACAGCTCTGAAACATTTTTCTTAGACTTTTCAAAGAATTGCAGAAGGACTTAGCTCAACATAGGGGACCAAAGCATAGCTACCATTCCTTCATCACTAAAGAGCCTTTTAGGTGGATAGTTTAGCGCAATCAGCCATGGAGACAAAGAGCCTGGCAGAGTAACATGTAAACTTACTGCGCACGTCTGTCTGAGCAGAATGGTGACAAATCAAAACTCAGAGCATCATTTTGACTCCCAGAACCCATTTTTATCTAATGTTTATTTTTCTTAGGTTGAAATATTTTTACTGTGCTTTTACATTTATTTAGTTTAATGTAGAATTTAAAGCTTTTTGAAATAACATGATTTATTCTTTCATGTTAAACATATTTTCCTTCACATCATGACCGTAACTGTTGTGAATAGAAGCTAAGTGCAGCACAGCTCCAGTAATCAGACAAATGGCCATCAGTTAGCCAGTCATCTGAGAACATTAGAGAAAAGGCAGGCTGTGTATGTGTGCTGTGCGTCTAAGTGGTCATGTTGCACTTCAATTTGGGAGTCAGTGCAGTAAAGAGGGCAGAGAGAAGAGTAGAGAGAACTGATGCAATAGAGAGTGTAGTGGGCAGGGCTACACTGCTGCAGTGCAGTGACAAACAATAGGGCAATTTAGTCGTCCACAGCCTGCCTCCTGAAAAAGCCTGTTCTTCTTATGCCGTTTCTCTACTTATGCTGCCATCTGTACATACACAACTTGGGCAATGTATGCTACAAAATGGCATTTAAAAAATATCAGTATATAAAAGAATATACAACATATAACCATCATTGTTTTGTCACTGTGTAACCATGTGCTTGGCTCTTGAGGATTAGTAATGTTTAGTTATGTGCAGCATTTCGGTAAATATTTGTGTTGTAGTAACTAAAAACAAAATGTAGAATGCACAAAGAGCAGCCAGGGAAGGGAACCCTGTTCCTACAGTTATCCAAACAAACAGCAGTCAAATCAGGAAGAGCGACCCAGCTAGACCGATTTTTCCTTAATTACATTGGGTATGATTGTAGTGGTTTACATGAAGCATCATTATAGGCTGGAGTACTGCCATAACTCTCCCCCACCTTGAATTCATCGTGAGGACTGTTAAGTGGCAGAATGAAAGGCGCTAAGTAAAGCAAATCAGTCACAGCCACCTCAAATAGGCCACTTCAAAGCTGCTCACGCTTGGCTTTTTATTGATTAAATAAATAAGGTCAACTAATTGCTTATTAAGCATCTGCTGTTGACTGGGCATTTACACTTTCCATGTTATGGGTACAAAATTGTTCATTATGATAACAGGATTAGTTTATTTACTATTTATATAGTAACAGTATATGATTAACATTAACAACTCTATAAATTATAGAAAGACACAACTACTGAATCTTTCACTGTTTTCCCAGTCTGGTTGTTTTGCATGTTTTTCCACATCGAAAACCTGTCATGTCATAGTCTATTTAGACTTTTCACTTAAATTACATGGTCTAATGAGATAGTGTTTTGCATTACATATACAAAACTCCCCCAAGAAAGAGTACACAGAAAAGTGGTAATTCAGTCAGTTTACAATCTGTCATGACAGTTACAGCAGTAACTTTATTTCATTTATTAAAATTCTTGTTATTAAAAGAACCCATCCTTATGGATCGAAACCTGACTTCTCTTGAGGTTCAGAAGTTATCCAGTCATTAAAATATGTTTCATTATAAAGTCACTGCCTTGTTTTAGCAGCTAAGACCAATGTTGACGTTAAAAAGAATAAATAAAAGACATGAACCTTCAAATTAATATTACATACAGGATTAAACTAAAATAAAACTAAGCAGTTGTCATTCTCATGCAGAAGCATCAATGACACCCATCTTTTAACTGCACATAAAATAAAAATGTTCTATATGTTACTGATTTCTACAAGTTAGCATATAGGCTTAATCCACCTATCAGTGTACTGTTTATAAAAACAAACAAACAAACAGAAAAGGTCCTTAAAATATATCTAGGGTTTTTGTTTTGTTAATTAGCATGTGCAGTGGCCACATTCAGTCTGATCCTTTAAATCAGCAGTGTGAGGAGACTTTAAGCACCAGTCTTATTAGAGTGCCATCACAAATCAGGTAAGGATTTGTCTAACACAGGATTAAGACAAATCCTAATTTCTGTGAAGGGTATGTAAAGTCTATAAGCATGGACAGCACAGAAATACTGGCCATAAAGTTATCTGTAAAGGGAGCTTATTATTTTAGGATGAAGAAACTGTCAACCGCAAAAACACATCCATCCATCCGCTCACATACACACGCACAAGCAATTTCACAGCAGGTCCACCAATGTGCATGTTTTTTACTGTTTGAGGAAACCTGAAAACCCAGAACATAGAGAAAGAATATGAACCTCCAAGCGGCACAACCTGTTGTAAGGCAACCACGATACCCACTGCACCAAAATGTTGCCAAACACATTGATTAAATATATGCAATGACTAAGCATATTTATTTATTTTAAAAAGAAAAAAGAAACAAAAAGAAAGGCCAGCAATAATATCAGCTATATAATAAGAGCCAATTTAACAAAATCAGCATTTAATTTTTGGAAAAGAAAGAAAGCTCCCAACAATAGGCAGTATTTTTTTTTCTTCATTCATACATATTTACCGAACATATTTTTTTAGATTGAATTTACAAAGTGCAGAAACCACTACAGAACCCAACCACCTGAAGAGCTACTCTTCTGGTTTCCCTGAAAGTTTATCCCGAATGACCACTGAGGAGGTATGTGAGCAGTTTTATTTCATCCGTGTTAACTGTTATATTAAAAACAAAGTCACATTGACTCGAAGATATAAAATCAGATATAAGAATTAAAGCAACATTTGAATATAGATAATTAATACACCATTTCCAAGACCCGAAAGGTCTAAATGTAGTCTTATGTTGGGTTTAACATTAAACAAAGATCATCTTCATTTTAGTTTAGTCTCCTCATATTGTGTATGTATGAGATTGTTTCTGCCTTGAGCAAGCTAGCCGACAGCTGGCCATGTGATTAGCCTATGCACTTATAATGGAGAGGATCAAAGCCCTTTAAGAGGCCTCCCTCCATAGGGACTCGCCTGTGGTTACAATGGATTGGGGGGTTCACTAAGACACCAGCAGGACAGCTACTACTAATGGTGACCAGGCTAAATGCATGTAGATGCTCTTAGCTAATGCTGTAGTTAGAAATATGAACATTTGTATTAACATGGTATGGTTTTTAAATGGTGTATTATATATGTGCGTGTGTGTTTGTGTGTGTACCAGTACACGGTATATACATAGTACATTTATGACCATATGTAGAGTATACATAGATGCTTAGTCATTGCTGTAAATCAGTGATTAATTAGAATTGTGGCGGGTAGAGTGGGTGACATGAATCTTACATGCACACACGTGTGTGCGTGCGCGCACACACACACACACACACACACACACACACACACACACACACACACACACACCATCTGTTCCAGAAAGACCCAAAGGATTATTATAGACTAGCTTGCCTTGTCTGCAGATCTCTCTCTCTCTCTCTCGCTCATCTCTTGTGTCACCTTATAATATGTAGACTACCAACATAATCACTGTGCTTAATAACGGACAGGACTAAGGGTCAGAATATACCGCACAGTCACATAGACACACTTGGACTGAACATTATATTGTGTTAGCATTGGCATCCATAAATCAGTAATGTTACACTAATGTTTACTGTTTTATAGACACTTTAGCAAGGTTTGTGTCCTACAAAAGGATAGATATTAATAAATTGGCTGAAAATAAATTTGTCGCTTATTTAAAGCTGAATAGTTTTTAATCTATATGCAAAACATGTGCCTACAGATGGGTTTTGTTCATCCTTACATGACAGAAGGGTTTTTTTTTAAGAATTACTTGCAGAAGCATAATAAAAGATTTAATTTGGTTTACAGGAGAATTATGCAATTTTGAAAAAAGACTCGTGTATATGAATATTTACATTTGTAAATTTATACATAAGAAAAGATTGTAAGCACTTATATAATTTTACAGTTCATTCAGTTACAAAATGCCTTCAGATGAAAAGAAGACATGCTTATAAGTCAGATCCTTTTGCCATGGCATCTCCTTTTAATGCATAGAAACAGCACTAAGTAAGTAGGGAAATCACCTGTGTTACAGTAGATTATATTTTTCTCTGGTTCTAGGTCTAACCATTCCTGTTTCACTTATTAATACTGGCAGCAAGGAACTGCCATTAGAGAAGACATCAAACAAAATTTATGTAAAAAAAAAAAAAAAAAAAAGAAGAAGAAGAAAAACAAAATTGGTACAAGATCTTTCAGGGTGACTGGAGTGTTCTAAACAATAAATAAATACATAGTTAAAAAAAAAAAAATTCATATGCAACATAACCTCAAATTTCATGAATTAGTTTGGACATCACAGGTGCTATTTATCCTAACCAGAGACCTAACAAATACAGCTATGACATACATTTCTTTGTGGATTTAAAAAAATGCACAGAGATTTATTAGTTATTTGTTAAATCGTGCATATAGGTTCTGAAATAATACAAATCGGCTGCACACTTTATATCTGCACTGGAATGTTTTCCCTATGAAAATATGAAAATTTTAACGTGGAAAAACAGTTTGTGTGTTAAATAAAGTGCAGTGCTAAATATATTCATGGTGACAGACTTCAGCTCAGGGACTTGAGGCTGAATTCAGCCTTAAGTCTCTTTGAGAGTTTAAATTCAATTTATACTTCAAAAGTATACATTGTAAAGAGTGAGGCGTGTGGGTATACCATTGGCATCTTGCACTCCAGTGAGAGCTCCTACTGCAGCTGCTGTCTCCCCTGCCAACACAATCTGTCCTCCTCCTTGAAGAGTTGCCTCTGCCAGCGTCGCCACAGCATGGGCCGCTGCCTCGCTACAAAATACACAATAAGGACAATATTGTTTTTTCAATTTATCTTCTGGAAGCAATTATTTTTCACTGTTTGAATCTGGAAATCATTCTGCAAAAAACGAATGTTTTTAGTACAGACACTTTGTAACTAGCATAGGCTCCATCAAACAATAATATATAAAATTACCACCATTCCAGAGGTCTGATATACATTGTAGTGCACACTGCCCCCTCGTGGACAATATTTTATTTATTTGTAATTAATATTCAAATACAAATTGTATTGGTACATGGTCTCATTTTAATGGAGTACCACACTTTGAGCCAGAAATAATTCAGATGACAAAAATATTTTTTTTTCTGTGCAGGTCAGTTTTTGCGTCTGGATGTCGTACAAATGGAACATTTCAGAGTGACCGATCTGCGAAGTCTCAACTGCAATATGCAATAAGTCATATTGTCCCTAGTACACTAAGTGCCATCAGCCATATACATCATGGCAAATTCATTGTCCGGCCCTAAACACAAACCCTTACTATATCATTTATACCTTATATTTTATTTTATATAGTTTTTATACTTTATTTATCTGCTTTTATTTCTTTCTCCCCACACTAATTTCCCTCTTGCCGGACCGTCGTATAAAGCATTTCACTGCATGTCGTACCCTGTATGTATGTGTATGTGATGAATAAAATTTGATTTGATTTGATTTGATAAGGATGTGGTACACAGCCATCGGTACCAATTGAAGGATTTGCCGCATCATTTATTTAAATTAAGCTTCACTGCTAAATAATATATACACTACTGTGCAAAAGTATTAGGCAAGTGTGAAGAAATGCTATAGAGTAAGAAAGCTTTCAAAAACAAATATATTTTTATTGCAAATTTTTTTTCAATTTATAAAACGCAAAGTGAACAAAAGAAAATCTAAATTAAATTAATATTCAGTGTGACCACCCTCTGGATTTCAATTTTTACACTTTCACACTTTGTCCTGCTGCAGAAATTCAGAAGTTTTGTGGGATCAGATTCGGGTATATGATTAACCAAAGATACCAAGCAGTTGTTGCTGATCATCAATTTCATATGTAGGTTGAAACACAGTGATTAACTGAAAGAGAAACAGCTGTATAGGAGGTTTTAAACCGGATGAGAAACAAAACACTGCTACTAAGGTGAGAGTTTCATGTCACAAATCATACACCATGGAAAGACTGAGCACAGCACTAATACACGAGGGTATACTGCTTTAGCGAGGTCTCTCCCAGGCAAAAAAAAAAAGTTTTAGAGATGTTTAGAGGATTTTAAGACGTGATGTTCAAGCTATTTTGTATACATGCAAAAAAACTGGCAATGTTGAGGACAACAGATGCAGTGGTCAGCCAAAGAAACTTATTGCAGAGGATAAAACACACATCCTTCCCTTCGACATCGGAAGATGTTCAGCATTTCCATCAGCAAAGAAAGGGTAGAAACCAGTAGGGTCCAGGCACATCTACTTTTCAGAGAAGTCGGGCCAGAAGTGGCTTTTATAGAACAATTGTGGCCAAAAAGCCACGAAAACAAAGATAAGCGACTCAACACCTTGCAAAAAAAAAAAAAAAAAAAAAGCAGCAGGTGCTCTGAACTAACGAGTCAACAATTAAAATACCTGGCTGTAGCATGAGGCAAGCTGTTTGCCGAAAGGCAGGAGAGCGGTACAATAATGAGTGTCTGCAGGCAACAGTAAAGCATGATGGAGGTTTCCTTGCATGTTTGGGGCTGAATTTCTGCAATTATTGGTGTCATCAATGCTGAGAAATACAGACAGATAATTATCCATCAGGGAGGCGTCTGATTGGCCGATTTATTCTGAAGCAGGATAACAAACCCAAAACATACAGCCATGTCATTAGGAACCATCTTCAGTATAGAGAAGAACAAGGGCTCCTGAAAGTAATAGTTCTTGCCCTCACAGATCTATCCTGACCCTGATCTAAACATCATCCAGTTTGTCTGGGATTACATGTAGAGACAGAAGGACTTGGGGCCACCTACATCCATAGATGATCTGTGGTTAGTTCTCCAAGATGCAATATATGAAGAATTTATGCTTTTTTTTTTTTTTTTTTTTGAAAGAATGAATACTCATTTTATTTGGATTTTTCTTCTGTTTATTTACTTTGTTAATAAATACAAATTATTACTTCTATTTTTGAAAGCATTCTTACTTTACTGTGTTTTTCCCACACCTTAAAACTTTCTTTCCTGTAGTACAGTACTGTATACATCTTTCTGACTACTTGCACGTTCTGCTCTGTGAGTGACAGATGATTGCTATTTATGGATATTCCAATACCATTAAGAAGAAAATCAGACACCTTTAGTGTCTACAGTATGTGGTGTGTGAACAGAGAATAGAGAATAGTGCATCATAGTAAAGGTGGAGGAAATAATGGTAATAGGAACAGAATGTTCCATCAGTAATCCTGCTGCCTGCTATTTCTGCTTTTCTTACCTGTGATAAACAAGATGTAGATGGGCTCAGGTGAGCCGTTATAACAGGTCTCTAAGGGCATATAACTAAGGTGGAGACTTGGCTAGGGACTAATGGTGCTTCAATGGTAACACACAACTCCTGCTCCATCTTTTTCCCTTACCCATTCTTTCCCTCTTTCAAACAGTCCCTCCCTTGTGTACCTGTTGAGTGCCATGGTAACTGTTGCTCCTGGTTGCATTTCCTGGGAAGCAGCAACAGCAGCCTCTGCTAAAGAAGCTACTGCCTGTGTAGCCTCAGATGCTTGTGTGGTCTGAATGGTCATCTCACCACCCTGCAATGCCCAATTCTGCTCAACCTAAAAGATCATCATAGTAAAAGACAAAAAATTAAAACATTAAATTTAACTAAATTGTAATTACCTACCCAAACACATTTTAAAATACATTTATTTATTTACTTATTCTAACAAGCATATTACAGCAAATATTATACAGAATAAAAAAGGGCTTTATTTTCTTACCTCCCCGTCTGTCACTGTAGAGTAGTTGACCTGGGCAACAGTAACAGTGCCTGGCAAATCTGAAGCATCAGTAAGTGTGGCTACAGTTGCCCCAGTGCCCACCTGTCAGAGCAGACATCACATAGAGATGTGAATGTGGATATTATTACATATCATTGTTACTTTACTTTTAATTAGCCATTTATAACAACTTTTTAATACACCATGTCGGCGATGTTGGAAAATGTTACATGACAGGGGCATAATAGAGTTGTCCTCACTGAGGAAGATACATTTTTTTTTTAATATAGAAGTTGTTTATTTTCATCCTTTCAGCACTTATTATATAACATTTCACTACCTGCAATACAACATTAACATTTATCTGATAGTATGTAAGCAGGAGATTATCATCAAGTGCTTTTCTCATTATAGTGACTGCCTTACAAAGAGTTTTCTGCTGTTCTTTACTTTCTGCATCTACAGTGCTGTCAATTTGTTGCTTTATTGACGTACAAATATTTATTCTGATACATTTGATTATTTGTTAGAATAGTAATGTTTACTCAATAATGCAGAAGTAAAATAAATATCTGTAACTATGCCCATTAAAAAGGGTGCTTAAGATTTTTTTAAAGCCTTGATATGACCAGACATTCAGTATAAAGGAAATAAAAACATTTCCTTTGTGGAATCAATGCTAAACCTGCAGGACTGACTGCTGACCCAATCAGTGAGATTACACAATATCTTTCTCAGCATTCTTTTCATTAGAGTACAAACAACTGAGAATGTTAACGTAATGTAAAACATATTAGTAACGCCCACTCTGTTTATGTTTTCTGAGACCAGAATCTACATCATAAACTTTTTAGTGTGCATGGAATTTCTACTGCTGAGATTGTGTTAACTTTTAGACATTTCAGATATAATTTTCACCTGAAACAGTTAGCAGGCAAGATCAATCTCAGTTTACCAGGGTTTCTCCAGGTTTCAAAAAGTCAAATTTAAGACCTTTTTAAAGACTTAAAACCTTTAAAGACCACTAAGGATGACATTTAAAAACAAGATCACAACATCAAAAACACACAATTACATTGTTAGCAATTGGCCGTAACCAAGACCTAAATAGATTTTTTTAAGACAAGTATTGTTAAACTTGCACTTCCCTATAGCTGAAAAATCAAATCTGTTTTACGTCTGTAGTACAATCCAAAAAAGATTTGCGGCAATAACAGAAAGCTGATTAGCTGTTGGTCTGATTTACAGTCATAATACAGCGAATTATCTTTGGACAAGCGAAAGAAAGACCACGGAAACTAACAAACAAAAAAAGTTTAAAAGTTTCTAAAGTTCTTTAGGAGCATTTCAATGATCATTAGAGGTATTGTTAAATGGACAATTTCAAAATTAAGACCTGCTTAAAATAATTTAGACCCTAGAACAGCAAATTTAAGACTTTTAAACTAAATATTTACATGAATAGCTTCAGCCTTTAGATGTGCAGATCTTGCACATTTTGCAGCCACACAATCTAACAGTTTGCAGATTTCCACCTTACACACGCAACTTAAACACAAACTAGAAGGTTGAACTGCGATCATTTCAATCAATATTTTAAAATGATTAGTAATGAGATAAAAAAAAAAAAAAGACTTCAAAACTTCTTTATAGCTTAATGTGACATTAAGGCTATAATGCAAGACATTCATACAAAAACTTCATCAACCTAAAAGCATATACATGTTTTTTAAACATCCCTGTGCTGTGAGTTTGATGCTTTCACTCATTCATCATAAGTAAGTCCTTCATACTGGTCAGGGTAACTTTGGTTTAAATGACTAATGCCTGCAGGTTTGGGGTTGGGCATGGTGGGGTTAAGGCTGATCGGATTAAACACGGTCCGGCCTTCACCTCTAATGCAAGCGTTCTAACCAAAGAGTAACCAACGTGGCTTCAGCAAAACCTGGTAACAAAGGAACCAGTTCTTGTAGCTCTGCTTCAGAGCCTCCTCTGGCCAGCTACAGCTGCTTGTGCATGTGCTTAGATTGTATCTACTCTTGGCAACTCAGACTTTTGGTTTTCACTTGAGGCCTATTTGTAATAGACGGCCCATAGGCTGAATTTTAATCTGGTTTTTTTTCTTTCTTTTAAACGTGTAATACTGCTGAAACATTTTTTAATTCAAAGTGGGAGATAAAAGTTATATGAACAGGAGCAAAATGCATGTGAAGAAACCATTAATTAAAATGCAAGTCAATTAAATAAAGGATTACATTTAGTTTTCATTAATTACATTAAGTTTTTAATATTTTCTTGATAATTCAATTCATTTTTATTCGTATAGCGTTTAACAATGGACATTATCTCAAAGCAGCTTTACACAGATAATGCGCTGATAAAGAATTCATTAGGTCAGTGTAGTAATTGCAGTTGAAAAGATGTATATTTTTGTTGATTGTATTATTTCACATTAAAATCACCAATATGTCCACATTTCTAATGGTGTGAAATGACTGTACTTCACAGCAGGATGAGCCTGTGTGATCTGAAAGCAGAGCTCACCTGTATAAGCGAGACGGTTCCATCAGGGTTACTGATTGTCTGAACAACTGTTTGTGAAGGCACCAGGTGTGCAATGCTGTGTGCGGCTGCTGCTGCAACCTGCTGAGGAGTGACTTGCAGGTCTTCAAATGCATAGAGGAGGTCCTCTCTCCCATGTTGCTTGTAGCAGTTTTTAACAATCGTCCTCAGGGCCTGCGTCCATGACACCTGTTGCCAAAGAACAACACTCATAATCCCAAACTAAAAAGCTTTTTCTTAAAAACACTGGGTTACTTCCTTTTAATAGAACAAAATCAAATCTTTCATTGGAAAGCTCACAATATCATCAAGTAAATTATTAACTATTTATTTTAAATGATCATTTTTATGATCATACTCGCTGTTTCTGGTCCTCTGTACGCACGTCACTTCGCACATTGGCCCAGGGAATGTCATCTGGCCACCATACAGGTTTGCAACTTTCTTTACCCCAACCAGGTTTCCCCCGACCTGTAGAATATTTCAGCATCTCAGGAATAAAAGCTCGGAGCTGAGCCTAAAAAGGAAAATAAAAAAACATAACGGTCAGTGTGACCGCAAAAATGCTTGTGTGGAAAAATACAAATATTTTTAATGTCAATTTTCTTGAACTAATAAAATAATGTGCTTTCATCAAAATAAATTGATTTGATTACCAGCTTTAATATTGAGTGACTGCTACAGGTTCTAATTTCATACTGTTGTGTTTTATCTAAAGCTGTACAGATGGCCTAATTAAATGTCCTGAATACTCCACTCAGCTGCTTCCTTTATCCTCCTGCTCCTAATCCACCTGGGAGTCAATCAGAAGCTTTGGAGCTTTTCTAGATGAACTGCATAATTGCACGTATACACACACCCACAGATCTGAACTCTTACATGCTGATTCCTGCAAAGACCTGCCTCTCAAATCTGCAAACCCCACAGGGTGTGTCTATGCTCTGGGGGCTTCCTTTTCTTCAGGTTATGTTTACACTGCAGTTAAACTGAACACAAACACAGATTTATACCTCAGACTCCATTTTCATGTGACAATTAGTCATGATTAAATATGTTATACTACTGTATATCAGTAGCATTAATTCGAAGACAGGACGTAACAGCTGTATAAATAGCGATTTTAATCATCTTTTTGCAATATTACACTGCCTGTGCCAATATCTTCAGTAATTTTTACTCTTATAATTTTATATTACCAGACCGGCTGGCACTTCAGGTCTAACCTTAACCCTATAGAAATGCTGCAATTTAACAGAACGCTACTTCAAAAATGTCTCGAAGTAAAACCTCCCAACAAAATAAGAGATGAGCCAATCAGTATCCACCTAAAGCTCTGCCTCTGCGCATCTCAAGTGCAGAACAGTGAAAACGCCTTACATAAGAAAAGTGTTTTCAATTTTACTACTCCAGGTACTGTGAGAAATGAAAGTCTACCCTGCAGTGCCACCTGCTGGTTTGCACTCACCTGTGTCATTTTATCCACAGACACTGGGATGCCATCAATGGTAAGTGGTGGTAGTTCAGAGCTCAGGTCTCCACCACCGGGTGGTGCGTGTTCAGCTAGGGCATTTTCCAGATCCTCCAAAATCATACTCTTATACTTTCTGACCTGACATAGAGCCAGAAACACCACACAATTTAAAACAAGTATTCAATCTAAAGACTAGAAAGTAAAGACATTTACTTACCACATTCTCGAGTGGAGCAGCACCAAACACCTTAAACACAGCATTAGGCTTAGAAGGAGAAATGCAGAGAACAATGGCCTGCTGACCAACTCGAGTTGTGTATTCATCCAGTGTTGCTCTCAACTTCCTAGACATAAACAGATTGAAGATTCAAACATTTTTGACTTGTTTGTATTTAAGGGGTTTAGTTTCCGGAATCAATCAACGAAGACTGCACAATATAAAGCACTTTACCCACCTAAGCAGACGAGTCTGCTGTCTTTTGCGTATTGATGGGTTTGACTCAAAAATGTGGGGTCTTTTGCGTTTTTTCCCTGTAGCCACAGCAGCAGCAGCAGCCATGCCGACTGGACCTGGATGTTAGTTTGCATATACAGTTACAGTCTATTTAGAACTGACCTCCAGAATAAAGAATTCCAAGAATAGAAAGGCACATTTAAAAAGACGACACATTCGACAACATTTAAACTAATTTTTAACCTGCATACATCACTTTAACTTTAAACTTCAACTTTAAACAATAAGGCCAATTATTTAGTTTGCTATACATTAAAGTTGAGTTGGAGATTAGACAATAAAAATAAAAAACAAATCCTTGATAATGGCACATTTGGCAACATTTTTCAAATAAAAGTATTGAAACGTGTAATCTTAAACTACGATTAAGTATGTATATATAGAGTTTTCATTATTTTCATGACTATGAAAATTGTAGAGTCACACTGAAGGCATCAAGGGCTATTTGACCAAGAAGGAGAGTGATGGGGTGCTGCGCCAGATGACCTGGCCTCCACAGTCACCGGACCTGAACCCAATCGAGATGGTTTAGGGGTGAGCTGGACCGCAGAGTGAAGGCAAAAGGGCCAACAAGTGCTCGGGGAACTCCTTCAAGACTGTTGGAAGACCATTTCAGATGACTACCTCTTGAAGCTCATCAAGAGAATGCCAAGAGTGTGCAAAACAGTAATCAAAGCAAAAGGTGGCTACTTTGAAGAACCTAGAATATGACATTTTTCAGTTGTTTCACACTTTTTTTTGTTATGTATATAATTCCATATAAAATTCCACATGTGTTAATTCATAGTTTTAATGCCTTCAGTGTGACTCTACAATTTTCATAAAATAAAGAAAACTCTTTGAATGAGAAGGTGTGTCCAAACTTTTGGTCTGTACTGTATATATATACATATGGTGGCATATTTCTGGCTTGTAATAACGGCATCAAACCAATAGCCCTCTAACATCACCAAACTGTGACATTCTTCTTTCGTGATTTTTCAGTCTCGTAGGTGTTTCTCGTAGTAGTTTCCTCTTCAGAAAGTGAAATGCTGCTCAGTTGCGTTAAAGTCTGCTGATTAACTAAAACCCAGCTATTAGGGTTGCACAAGCCAGTGCACTCTTAGTGCCGGTCCCAAGCCCAGATAAATGGGGAGGGTTGCGTTAGGAAGGGCATCCAGCGTAAAAACATGCCAAATCAAACATGCGGATCACGAATACAGATGATCCGCTGTGGCGACCCCTAATGGGAGAAGCCGAAACAAAGATATTTACCTGATGAGGTTTATATTTATTGAATTTGGCAGAAGCTCTTATCCTGAGCAGTTGAGGGTTAAGAGCCCATCAGTGATAGCTTGGTAATTCTGGGACTTGAACTCATGACCTTCTGAGCCAAAGTCTAATGCCTTAACCAATCAGCTACCACTTTCCGAGTTCTTCCTTCCCTGCACATAAGTGGTTTTGCACTCATAATATTTCTGTAATTAACTGCTTTTGATGTTTTTGTATGGGTGTCAATACATCAGCGGTTTCTTTCTTAGTTTTTTTAGGACATTCTAAATTGTTTTAGCTATGTACAATTCTTGTGCAATGGCTTATATAGATTTGCAATAACTCTGATTCTGCTTCATTAAGACTTCTCTCACAGACAGCTTTCTGTACTACCTGTTTATCCTTCACATTTGAAACACAGGGCTCAAATCAACAATAGGCAATCATGACTATTAAATAAATTATTTAATTATCAATTGTTTGATGAATCTAACATAATATCAGATAAGTGTTCCCATATTTTGATCACTTAAAGAATGGGTGAAATTAAAAAGATGCTTGTTTAACACATCTAAAAGTAAATAACAGCTATTGGCCTTGTTGTTCATACAGACAGTGTTGAATTAAAAGAAAACTCTATATTAATTGTTCTAGTAAAGACTCAGTTTATCAAAACCACTTTATAGCGTCTTGGTCCTGTCTCTGGAACTGTACAGGAAAAAAACTTCCAAAATGTATTCCTGTAATTAATGTTGTGTAGATGATGATGATGTACAGCACTGTGTAACACATCAGTCGAAACCCTCCCACTATATTCATCCTATTCATCCTCATCGATCCATTCAGTGAGAATGAATGGAGAACAACACTTCTATTTGTACAGATTTGTAATGATCGTTCACTGCGAGGAGAAAAGTGGGCTAAAAACAAACAAAAAGGAAAAAAAAAGTTTTTTATGAAGACTTTATACTGAGCCATGTTACCGGAGGTGGAAATATTCACATTCATTAAGGAATCCAGCGTTTTGTTTTTGTTTCCTGTGTGTGACTTTACAAAGTCCATCTTACACCATGTGAAATTATTTCTGTTTTCTGGAGTGTGCTGTACCTGCAGCTGCCAAATGTGCTGTAACCTCGTCTGTTCCTGCTGAGTTTAGGATGTCAGAGTCATCATAAGTGTCATCATCGGGGGAAGAAGGCGAGTCCTCGTCAGCGCTGAGCATGCTGTGCTCTGTGTAAGTAGACACGTGAACCTGTTGAGAAACAGCATGGGCTTCGATGGTCGTCATGTGATCCTGATGTACTGTGTGGTCGTCCATCACTTCATGCAGCTTTCTTTACACTAATGCACAAACACAGCACCCACATACACACATTCACAAAGAACAAATGTATTATTAAAAACAAATATCTGATAGATTGTATATTAAAAGACACTGAAAAATAATTATACTTTAATCACAATAAAAGATCAGTTAAATAAACTGTAGACCCGGGGTTACATGCATTTATATTCTTGGCATTTGAAAGAATATCCAGAGCGACTTACAATTATCTTATATAATCAAGCAGTTATGATCCTTGCTAAAGGGCTCAGCAGTAGCAGCTTGCTGGTGCTGAGATTTAAACACCTGACCTTCCAATCAGAAGTCCAACATCTTTACCACCAACCTCCCATGGGTCTACATTTAGCTCTTTCATTACCTCCTGCATGTTTGTCTTGTGCATGTATCAAGATTTGCACATTATTACTCAGTTAAACTAATTCATTATGATCACTTGACCAACTCTCACACTTCAACAGGCTTGTAGAAAACAAGTCTGACTCAAAATGTAACTAACTGGACGTGGATGTGGTTTACATTGTACTCTAATGGTGGTGCAAATCACACACAATTACACATTTAGACTTATTTAAACACATCATGAAGCCTTGAGGCAAAACTGGACACCTGAATATTAGTTTTTGTATTTTGTAAAACCTTTATATTTTCTACAATAATGCGAAAATTTTATTTATTATAACTTCATGTTTAACACAATATCCTTATGAATTTTACTTTGAGTCAAATGTTATTACTGTATTACCATTTAAAGATATTCATTTGCATAGGAGAATAATCTCAGGAGAACCAAAGTTCTTAGAGAAATGTTCTTTTTCACCTTTTTCTAATTTCTGCTCACAGCTCTCTTTATTTACAGCTACTGAGAAACCTAATTTCACAAATCAGGTAATTATCAGGTTATTATCAGGTGCAGGTTTAGTAGACTATCGAAAAACACTCAAATCCTGTCAGTGACAAAATGGGTGAGGTTTTATCGCTCATCAGAAAGACCAATTAGCCACTGATTATACTTTACTTTACTATTAACTGCTTTACAGTTACTCAGTTAGTCTTTTATTGGTCTTTCTGAACAGTGTTCTTGAAAAGAGAGTAAACAATCCAGCAGTGATGAGCGATAAAACCTCATCCATTCTGTCAATCTGAGGATTTTTGTGTTTTTTTCCCACATAAGAATGATTTTTTTTTCTTTTCATAATATTTACAAAACAATGGACAAAATGTTACCGGCATTATGTTTTGCTCTTGTTGACGACTGCAGAAATGTTCACTAGAACAAGTGTCGTTTTTACATTTTACATCATTATTAATTCCACAATGTCCAGTTTTCTTTCTGATCTCCTCTTAATATACAATCTGTGATTCAGAAGATGAACTGTATTTTAAGTATTTATAATGCTTAAAATATTGTATATTTTTCATTTTAAAATAGAAAAAAATATTTTTTTACTGAATATAATTTTTGGGTGTGTGTTTTCATGACAGGTTTCTGTTTGGTACTGTTTACTATTTTGTACAGAAAGGTCATTATACTCTAAACACACTTCACACTAAACACACTTCACTGTGCTGATTTACAGGAAAAACTGTACCTGAATAGAGGAAATTGTTAAAGAGTAAACTGGAAAATAATCTGCAGCTAACCAGCTGCAATTACATAAAAAAGAAAATTACTAAATACAATGAAAAGGTTTTTTAATGATTACACAATATTAAAGAACACATTAATACACTTTTTCATACAAACAAGTTAACATCAGTGATCCAGGCGAAAATCAACTGTGCATTTTATAAATCTGCCATTTCAGATTATTGCAAGATTCATTTTAGATTATTCTTGTAAAACAAACAAAATCCACCTCCTGATGTGTTTTGGAAACAAGAGAAGTGTGAGGAAAGCTGTAGAGATGCCGTGCACACAGACACATAAAGGAATGAGATGCGGGAGCTGTGAGAGAACATTAACGCCAAACACACATTTCTGCTTTTGGTCAGTGTTTCCTGACATCAACAAAATTATTTATGAAACCTTGCATCTACAAGTGGGCTGTATATGGAGAAGCGGTGGCTCTGTGATTAAGGATTTAGGTTCAACACTGTTAAGCAGTTACATTCGGGCCCTTGAGCAAGGCCCATAAGTCTTTCTGCTCCAGAGGTGCTGCATCATGGCAGATGATTCTGAACAAGCTGTGATAATTTAATGAAACAGCTGTAATGTACATGTGACAAATAAAAGCCATTTTAACACTTAACTGTTCATCTTGTCATTTCGACATTAGAGGTACATTTCCTACTTCAAATCCCCTTTTAAACCAAAACTTCTTGCTTGTTAGTCTCCTGAATATATCAGATACTGTTTCTCTGTATTCAGAGTAACTGCTGACACCAAAACCACGACCAGGACCTGAGTGATGATGCAGACTCAAGTCCAGCTTGATGTCTGCACAAAACCTCATCAATAAAACACCATTATCACTGAAACAGCAGTCAAACACCACATCCGCCATGCTATTTATTAGGAGTTTATTTATTTGTCAGGAGTTTTTCCTCCTCAAGATGTTCATTCACATTTCCTACAACACAGTTTGGTGACTGCTGCAGTAGCAGCGATCAGGCTTAAACCCACTGCACCGCGGCGTCCAACACAACTAACCCGCACTACAACTCTCAGATCTCCCCGGTCCCTTTACACACAGCAGCTACGCTTTAATACGTTTATTGCAATAAAAAGTCAAATACGTGAGGGTTAAAACTGCTCCGAGAAAGCTGAGCAGTCCGAGGTAAAGTTATCCAGTTCGGTTAGCCTTTAGCTTGATTGCTAACTGGCTAGTTAGCCGGTGACTGCAGATGTCATGTTATTCCGCTGAATTAAGTCCACGTTAAAAAGGCAAAACGTGTAATCAATATTTCTCATTATAAAGATGAAGCGGTTTTTTGTATGTGCAGAATCCACGCAACAGCAGTTAGCAAAACCGCGTCTAAAACAAACAGAGACTTAGCATTAGCCGTGTCGAACCCGCCATCACACACAGAAAAAGAGAGAGAGCGCACTATCGCGGGTTTAATCACAGGCCCGGGCCTGCACACACACAACCACGTCTTATTTCTACTCTCTTCTTGTTGAAACGAACGCGACTCTGTGAGAAAAAGCGCGACAAATCCGCGAAGTTCAGCGCCGTACTGCACTAACGCCACCTCTCCACATCTGCTGAGGGGCTGAGCGCTGCCGGGTTGGTGGTGCGGCTGCGCCGGGGCTGAAATAGCTGGAGATTGCGCGGTAGGGTACTAACCTCAGAGCGGCTGCGCTACTCCGGGCCTGCGCGGTACAGCGGAGCTCAACACTGACCTGCAATGGAGGACAAAGAACAGAGGACGCGCGCGCGCGCGCGCGCTCCCGCGGTCTCTCTCTCACACACACACACACACACACACTCACACACGCGAACACACTTAGACTCACACACACACTAAAGCTTTGTGACAAATACAGTTTTATAGTTTGTTGTGTCTGTTTCCTCTTTATATATATAGTTTTATTTAATTTTTTTTGCTTATGCAGACACACAAACATCCAGCAAAACCAAAAGATCTGAAAATATTAAGCAGAAGTGTCCCCTACTTAAGTCTCATTCAATGTTTTTTTTAAAAATGCATAAATAAAACAAGGTTAATATCATTATCAACAATAGTAATAATAATATTTTTATGGTGCAATTTTGCCCATTATGGGGTACTGAGTGTAGATTTATGATAAAAATATAGAAATATACGACTGTAGTGTATATATATATATATATATATATATATATATATATATATATATATATATATATATATACACTACAGTCGTTCAAATAATTTTTTCTCATTAATCTACACCCAGTACCCCATAATGATAGTAATAGTGAAAGAATTCTACGAATGTCTAAATGATTTAAAATGTAAAATCAAAAATATCACATGTACATAAGTATTCAGACTCTTTATTTAGTAATTAGTTGAAGCACATTTGGCAACAATTACAGCCTCGAGTCTTTTTGGGTGTGACGCAACAAGCATTTTACACCTAAATTGGGAAAATTTCTGCCATTCTCCTTTGCAAATCCTCTCAAGCTCAGTCAGGTTGGATGGGGACTGTCACTTTCAGGTCTCTCCAGAGATGTTCAGTAGGGTTCAAATCAGGGCTCTGGCTGGGCCACTCTAGGACATTAACTTTATTCCTTAGCTGGTTGTTCTTAAGCCACTTCTGTGTTGGCTTGGTTGTGTTCTTAGGGTCGTTGTCATGTAGGAAGGTGAACCAGACTGGGGTCCTGATCGCTGTGGGACAGGTTTTCCTCCATTCCGCTTTCCCTCAACCCTGACCAGTCTCCCAGTCCCTGCTGTAGAAAAACACACGCACAGCATGATGCTGCCACTATTATGCTTCACTGTTGGGATGGTTTTGGGCAGGTGATGAGCAGTGCCTGATTTCCTCCATATATAATGATTAGAATTGAGGCCAAACAGTTCAATTTTGGTTTCATCATACCAGATAATCTTGTTCCACACAGTCTGAGAGTCCTTCAGGTGCCTATTGGCAAACTCCAAGCAGACTTCCATGGGTCCACACTGCCATAAAGCCCAGATTGGTGGAGGGCTGCAATGATGGTTGTCCTTCTGGAACTTTGTTTCATCTTCACAGAGGATCTCAGTCAGAGTGACCATCAGGTTCTTAGTCACTTCTCATACTAAGGCCCTTCTCCCCTGATTGCTCAGTTTTATCAGACAACCAAATCTTGGAAGAGTCCCGATTGTGCTGCACTTCTTCCATTTTATTTTTCCATTTTTTTTTCATAAAATAAATTACAGACATTTCTAGAATTCTTATTTCCCTTTGTCATTATGGGGTTCTAAGTGAAGATTAAGGAGGAGAAAAATAAATCTGAATGATTATAGTATCAGGCTGCAACATAACAAATTTGAAAAAAATAAATAAATAAATAAATAAAGGTGATTGGGGTCTGAATAGATTTTGAATGCACTTACACTCTGATCAGTACAGGACTTTCAAAAGTGATGTCCTTTCTGTGTTCTAATGATATAAAGTGTGAAGAAAACAGGAACCTTCACAACCTTTTTGCATGCACTTCCTCTGGAAACAAAACACAAATGGCCAGTACACCTAGCAGAGGTGGTGCATGCATAGAATATGACTCACAATTATCCACAGGTTACATAGCATACTATCTTCCTTTCATTATCCAGCCATACCTCCCAATCCTGCTCTAGGACAAGAGCAATAGAGAACATTTAACAAACCAGACAAGTTAGTGGTGGATATAAAATGACTTAAAGAGGCACATCTTCAAGCTAAGGTGTTTGCTAAGAGAAATACCACATAAATGGTCATCCAGCATAAAGAGAAAGTATACTTTCCATCAAAAGAGTTTGGACAAAGTGTAAACTTATTTTTACTTACCTACAATCATCTACAGAATATAAGGTGGTAGAGGTCCAGAGATTTGCACATGACATAAAGCTACTTAATTGATTAGTAAAGTAGCCAGAAAAGTGTTTTATTAACATTAGTGCAATATTTTCAGCATTCAAACCTCTTAGCACAAGTTTGACTTTGTCAGGTTTGTCAGGAATGCTAAGGCCACTATGGTTTTCATCACAGTATTTTCTGAAAGCATCCGAAATGGCTTTGGGTTTGTTGTGCAGTACACCAGTGGTGGATGAAATACACAAACCATGTACTTGAGTTAATTACTTGAGTTATACACTCTATGAAATATGACTCCAGTAAAAGTAAAAGTGCTCCATTTAAACTTTTACTTGAGTAAAAGTACAAAAGTTTTTGCCATCAATTGTACTTAAGTATCCATAGTACTATGATTTATTATGGCTATAATGTTCCTATTATCATTTTTGTCACAAGACTCTTTGCTTAATCAACTCAGTTTATGTGAAAAGACTCGAATGTTATTAGCACATCAATCTATTAAAACAATTATATTAATTAAACACTGATTTATGTCTATTAAAATTATCATGAGCCCAAAACCTTCAATTTAACTACTTATAAAAAATTGTTGAAATAAGGTCACAGGTGTTGTGCCAAGTTTGAGTCAGAAGTTTCTTCTATCATATATTCCTCTCAATATGTTCTGCTCGCTGTTGAACTGACGCTGAACTGTATGCTGGTGATAAGTACATACCAACAAGCAGCAATTCATACAAGTGTAAAACAGAGCATGCGCTCAACCGTGATTGGTGGATTGCTGCATGCTTGACGAGTTACGTTTTTATTCACTTATAAATAAAGAGGAACGACTGATTTCGCAAAATGTAGTTAGGTAAAAAGTTAGATATTCGACTTTGAAATGTAGTGAAGTTAAAATAAAAGTGTGCCGAAATAGAAATACTTCAGTAAAGTAAACATACGTGAAAAAGCTACTTAAGTACAGTAACGAATTACATTTACTTCGTTACTGTCCTTCACTGAGTACAACCCAGATTTT
Source organism: Silurus lanzhouensis (assembly GCA_039877035.1). NCBI lineage: Eukaryota > Metazoa > Chordata > Actinopteri > Siluriformes > Siluridae > Silurus > Silurus lanzhouensis. Next base: position 1,776,897 of record JBCEWE010000366.1, on the reverse strand, counting down.
CTGAACAATATTTTATATATCCATGAATGAATGAGTGATTCTGCAATCACCTTTGGGTGACATGCACAAAGAAAGAAATATCTCTTGTTTCATATCTGCTCATTGGTTGGTCACAAATCATGGCTTGGTCACTCGATGCTCACATGCACATGCTCCATCAATGGAACAGCTCAGGTTGTAGTGTGGGCATGTTGTGATACTCATGTTTTGCCCAACATGTGGAAACAAAGTTAACACAAATATACCAAAGTTTTTTTTTACTGAATCACCGTCTCATATCGTGTTTTAGGTGAATGTTTTTATTAATTCAATTAAATACAGCTGTGAGATTATTATAGTTGAGGTGTTTTTTGGTTGAGATGTACAGTTTGATTTATATTTTAGGAAATAAAACCTCACAAATCAACTGTTTTTGGCTTTTCACTAACGTGTCTTGGTGTTGAGGAATAGTGCATCTTTAAGCCTACGTTCAATATCAGTCAAATACTCAAGTACTCAAATACTCAAATCCGATACTCTTTGACAGATTTGACTGATATTGAACGTAGGCTCATTGGTGACGTTTAACTTGAGTAAGGTGTCTATACTTTAACTGATGTATGATTTTCAGATTCTCTTTACACCTCGGGTCTGGGGTCCGGTATCTCGAGCTTTTATAGGTTTATGACCTGAAACTTGCTACGCGCCCTGGTACAAATCGGGCATCATGGTTGTTTCCTGATCCGCGTTTTCTGCCCTATTTTCGGTCAAAGTAACCTCAGTCCATTACCCACAATCTGGGAAATGTTCTAATGTTCCAGCAGGTGGCAGTGCGGAGGCTTCTTGAAATGAACGGCATAAAGAAGCAGAAGAAGAAGTAGTCGCAGGATTCGCGGATCATTGTGCACTTGAGGACATTTGTATGTTTTTTGGAAATTAATCTTACAGTTTGCTGTGTCACAGAGTTTTAATCCAAAAATTCAACACCTTTCCAGCGTTTTGTGTGGATTTAAAGTCCTGTCACACGGTCAGCCTCGGAATCGGCTGTGATTATTATTATTGTTTATCATTTTTAGCTGCCAGCAAACTGTCTAATCTACAGGAGGATAGTGAGGTAGGAGCTTTAACACACACACACACAGTCTTTGTGCATGTTTACTGAACGACGCTACCTGGTGTGTGTGTGTGTGTGTGTGTGTGTGTGTGTGTGTGTGTGTGTGTGTGTGTGTGTGTGTGTGTAAGGTGTTATTTGTAAGTTTTTATAACGGTGTGTTAGAAATACACAATGGATGTTGATGTTAAGAACAGTGTGCAGTGTTTAAGTGGGAGATTCTGGATATCGTTTTTTTCCCACCTGAATAACTGAACTGTTGACCACCAGGATCTTCAGTGTCACTGCGTCAGTGCTGACTGAGGTATAATTTACTGTCCTCTAAAATGCAGAATAACTTTCCCGTGATTATGTTTTGCCTATAAATATTATATGCACAGGCCCTCCAAAAGTATTGGAACAGTGAATGCTGCTCAGTGGAGTGAAAGTCTGTTGATTGACATGTCCAGTCTGCTTCTGCTTCATGCCTGCGTGCTTATTTCCTGATGATGTCCAGTAGTCAATAGTAACAAACTTCAACTTCTTCTTTTTGTTGTGGCTGCTTCAGTTAGGGGTCACCACAGTGGATCATCCGTCTCCATATCACTCTGTCCTCTACATCTGCCCTTTTCTAACCAACCATCTGCATGTCTTCCCTCACCACATTTATAAACCTCCTTCTTGGCCTTCCACTTTTCCTTCTTCCTGGGGCTCCATCCTCAGCATTCTTCTACCGATATACCCCATGTCCTGACTCTGAACATCTCAATCGTGCCTCTCTCACCTCGTCTCCAAAACATCCTCGTCACTCCCGATGAAAACCTCAACATCTTCAGCTCTGCTACCTTCAGCTCCACCTTCTGTCTTTTAGTCAATGCCACTGTCTCTAAACCATACAACATCGCAGGTCCCACCACAGTCTTATAAACTTTCCCTCTCACTCTTGCAGACACTCTTCTATCACAAATCACTCCTGCAATTACTTTGCACAGTTGTCCCCCGATACTTAAACGTATCCACCTTTACCTACACCACTTCTACTCTTTGCAACTGCAACACTTCACTTAACTTCTTGTTCTTGTTCCTACTGACTTTCTTATAAATAATAACAAACTCAGTAACAAACTTAAAATACTAAGTAAAAGAAACTAATTTCAGGATTCGGGGTTTTTTATGGTGTCAAAAAAGATTTGCAGAAATAAAGCCAGACAATTCATTGGAAGCATGCAAAAATCATAGTCAACAAGCAGACTTGCTATACCCTTCTATTTTTTTTTTTTATTTAAATTTGTTTTACTTTTCAAATATTCCTTTATTCGCCAACTTTATCCTGGAATGCCCAGATTCTTTCCAATAACGTTGGTGGATCCCATTCATTGTTCTTTCTAAATGAAAAGAATGATCATTCTTCCCAAAAACTCTTCAGGTAGCTCAGTGGTCAATGCTCTGGTTTAATGATCGGAAGGTCAAAGGTTCAACCCATAACCCTCTGTGCTCCAGGGGTGCTGTGTCATGGCTGAGCCCCTGTCTGACCTCGTCCCTGATTGACTATAGGTTTTGAATGAATAAATTCTTGCCTTGAGATGACGTACGGTTGAAACCTTGAAAGGACTGGGACTCAAATATGAAGCATCTGTTTATTTATTCAGTATTTTTTCCATTGTATGAAGTGCTGCAGCTCATAAAGAACATTTCAGTAAGGTTTGGAATTCAGTCAGTACTCCTCTGTCATTTGAAGGAAGAGACTGTTTCCAGAAATGTAAATGCTAAACAGTGTACATGATCAAAATAACTGAGAAAACATAATGTGATGTTGCATTATTCATTAAATTTTCATTGAGCTGCTTTTAACAATGCTGTTTGATAACTGTATGAATGAGCAGATGTGGAGCAGATGTTGGTACCTCTCCATGGAAAAATAAAGAACATATAGTTTTCTTTGAAATTGGACAAAAGTAATTGACGCTATAATTGTGTTTTTTATGTTTAATAAAAATTGGACTTTATGTCTGAATTTTGATTTAGCAGAATATATAAAATAATATAACAAATGAGAGACAAATTTGTTTGTATAACTAGAAAATAAATTCAAATAATTGTATTATAGTGATGTTTCAAACTTATTGTTTTCTTTATCACAGATGTAATCAGTCATTCAGCCTATGGAGAAAAGAAGCTGCTCTGCTGTTTGATATTATTGTGTACTGGATGTACACTGGATGTAAAGGAGAGAGTTATCTGAGGAGGTTAGAAAGAAAATAATGGACAAGCATGTTAAAGATAAAGGTTGGAAGATGATCTTCTGGCAGCTTGATGTTCCTGTGAGCACAGCTGCAAATAAAAGTAAAGTGTTTTAGGTCAGTGGGACTGTAACCTCACTGGATGCGGTCACAAAAGGAAATGTAACCCCAGATTGAGCAGAAAGTTCATGCAAATGGTAGAAAAAGAGACAAGGAAAACCTCAAAAGAGATGCCAGCTGAATTCCAAAGTCAAGGTACATCCATATTTTATTGTACCATTTGTCAATTTTTCAAAGAAAAAAAAAAAAAAAAGCCAAACTGAAGTTTGCTATAATGCATACTGACAAGCCACAATGCTTCTGGGAGAATGTCTATTGGACAGTTGAGGCAAAACTGGAGCTCCCTCTGCAGAGCTGAAATGTCTTACTGCCCAGTGTCAGAAAGCTCAGTCTCAGGTGCAGATCATGGGCTTTCCAAACAGGATAATGACTCAAACTCTACAATTAAAAGCACTCAAGAATGACCAAGTCAAAACACCAGACTTTAGTGAAGCATGCAGTCTGACAAAGATATTTTTTTTTTATACCTGAATCAGTTTGGTCATGAAAAGTGGGCCAATCTATCCGTAGACGGGTGTAAAATGTCTTATTGAGAGCTACACTGCTTGCAATGATTGCCTGTAAATGTTGTTTAGAAAATAGTGTATGGGTTCCATCATTTTTGCCCAATCAATTTTTATTTGTTCTATTATTAAATATTCTGTTCAATCGAAAACCAAAAGCAAAGTCTGACTTATATTCAAAACGAAATAAAGAGCGATGGGTTCTCGTGTCTGTTTCTAGTTATTTCAGTGAAAATTGTGGATTGTTCTTTTTTTTGTGGAGGGATTTTTGATGTTTGTATAGATTTGAACAAGACCACAGCTCAGCTGTTTGGTGCTTGATTGTAACCAATGTACTGAACTAAAAAATGTAATTGCTGTCTTCTGACTCTGTAGAATAGTTTGGCCATGACAGGAGGCATGGCAGCACCACTCCCCATGAGTAACCACACGAGAGAGAGAGTGACTGTGGCCAAACTGACGCTGGAGAACTTCTACAGCACTCTCCTTACACAGCACGAGGAGAGGGAGATGAGGTAGTTTATTACAACTGTTTACATTTAAAGATCCAGTCTTTTGGATTCGGTGGTGATAAAGTGGATCAATTCACCTTTAGTGGTTTAGTCTAGAGATTTTTTAAGACTTTAATTTGATTTTAGGGTTTGATTCTTTTGATTTTAGGAAAAATGAGAAAAAGTGAGGGCATTTATTCAGTACCCAGAGCAGAATCACATTTGACCACACTTGACTATCAAACCCAGACATAAACCTTTTCCACTAATTTGCACACAATTTTGTAGAATGACACTGTTTAGCAAAACATTACAATTTCCTTTCATTGGAACTAATTATGCTCCTGTATACAAAACAAACTTCATAAACACATGGTGTGTTGAGATTGGAGTGGAACAACACTAAGTCCATGTCCTGAACAGACATCTGACCTCAACCCCACTGAACACCTTTGGGGTGAACTGGAACATAGCTTGAAACCCCAAACCCCTCTCATTAAACATCAGTGTCTGGTCTCACTCATGCTCTGGGAGCTGAATAAACACTATTCCCCACAGGAATGCCCCAAAGTCTAGTGGAAGAAGAGTAGAGCTTATTATGAAGTATTATAACCTATAATGCCTCAACAATATGGAGCAACTGACTGAAAAATGTAACTATGCTCTCTTTGCTTATTAATTCTTTTATAAGTTACTTAGATTTTCTGTATTGTAAATTGTATTACTATGTATTTTTTCTATTTCTGTTTGATTTATTTATTTTTATTTATGCTCTTTTTTAACCGTTAGTGTCATATTGATATTAGCTTCCTTTTCTGCCTTTATTTAAACATTTACGTTCTTCCACTTTCTTTCTTTATATTTAAGTGTTTCCTGACTGGGTTTCCTAATATTATTTTCTGCCCTTAAAGTCTTGGGAATAAATAAGCACACTACTTATGCCTACTTCATAAAATTGCTTAGTAAAGATGCAAGAGCAAATGTATGAAAATTTATTTTTTCAGGCAGAAGAAACTGGAGAAAGCGATGGATGAGGAAGGCTTACCTGATGAAGAGGTGAACTAAGCATAGATCTCTTTATTTTCCATTTCTCAGTTCAGTAAACCAGACTTGGTCAGTTTGTGATCCTGATCATTTAGGAAACCAAATTCCACTCTTATGCATAATTTTAACACTTTATATTGCATCAGTAGATGGTAGAAGAATTTGAATGACTAAATATTTGCATGCAGTATGTGGAATTTGTTTTTCTTTTTTGGGGTTTTTTGTATAACAGTACAATGTAAATACTTAGTGTTTGTTTAATGTAATAATATGAATTTCCTGTGAAATAAAAATGTGTGTGTGTGTGTGTTCTGTAGAAGATCATGAGGCGCTCCCAGCATGCTCGTAAGGAAACAGAGTTCCTGAGGTTAAAGCGAACTCGCCTGGGGCTTGCTGACTTTGAGTCACTGAAAGTTATTGGAAGGGGAGCTTTTGGAGAGGTTTGTGTGTATTTATGGGCTTAATTTACAGACCTCAAGCAATGTACTGTCATTTGAAGATTTAAAATTTGTAAACATGACAAGGATGACTGAAATCTTGTTTGACATCGCTGTGTAAAAGTCAGTAATGCATTGAGTGTTAATTCCTGTATTATATAAAAATACCTGTGAAAATTAAGGGACTATGAAATAAGACTGTAATTTGTTCTAATTTTTTCTAAATTCCGGTTGCCAAGTACCTATGGGAATGGGAGTAAGGTGGGGAGAGGAAGGGAAAAAAGGAGTGCTCACCTGGCCTCGGCCATGCCGCCAAATGGTCTTTAGCTAGCTGGACTGACGTTTGCACTGGACATACTCCACCATTCTCCACTGTACTGATGCCATATGATTACCTTATTAAATTTTTCCATGAAATGAAAAGGTGTATAGATGTCGCGTCGTAATTAGTATTAATGTTGAAATTTCTTGGGCTAGCCTTCGCTCTGATAATAACTTTTTTTCTGCTAATGATCTGCCATAAAACAGTTAATTAAATAAATTGTATTGAAGCCTAAAAAAGAAGAAAAAACAAGCACTTTCATTGTTCCAGGTTTATGTAGAGTTTGAGAGGGTCAAAATAATAAACCAGCTGTATTCTCAGAAACTGCTTAAATTAATGTCCTGTAACCATACAAATGTACAGCATAACAGAATTTGATCACGTCTGAGCATTTTTAATCACTTTCAATTGATTACCAACATCAAGTGCATTAACAGGTTATAGATTTAATTTTTATTCATTGTTGAACTAAAAATATCCTCTGGTTCTTAATCGTGCCACTTAATATTGATCCCTTTAATTTGTCCTTAGGTGCGTCTGGTGCAGAAGATTGACACAGGTCACATCTATGCCATGAAGATCCTGAGAAAAGCAGATATGCTGGAGAAGGAACAGGTGTATCTTTTTGCACAAATCATTAATTCAAGACTTCACAAATCATCAGTGTTGCATTTCATCTAAAAATTATCCCTGGCTACATTAGCATGTAGAATTAGTGCTGTGTCTTTTTGTGTAGGTAGCTCATATCAGGGCTGAGAGGGACATTCTTGTGGAGGCAGATGGAGCTTGGGTAGTAAAAATGTTCTATAGTTTCCAGGACAAAAGAAACCTTTACCTTTTAATGGAGTTTCTGCCAGGAGGTAAGAACAGAAAATGTTGTTATACTTAGCAAAAGTGCATGACTAAGGTTTCTACTGATTTGTTTAGTTATTCATTTTTTGCTAAATTTCTCTGCCAAATACATTTTTAGACTCTCTTCCTCTATATGAATTAGTTTTAGTGGATCTTTGATTTATTTGTCTGTGCGTTCAGGAGACATGATGACGCTGCTTATGAAGAAAGACACACTTTCAGAGGAGGTCACTCAGTTCTATATAGCAGAGACAGTCCTGGCCATTGACTCCATTCACCAACTGGGCTTCATTCACCGGGATATTAAGCCAGACAACCTACTGCTTGACCTACGGGTAACACACACACACACACACACACACACACACACACACACACACACACACACAAAATTATATTTACTGCTGCTGAATCGTATTTATCATGCACAACAGGCTCATGTTCTGCTGAATTTTAGGGCCATGTCAAGCTGTCAGACTTTGGCCTATGCACAGGCTTGAAGAAAGCTCATCGCACTGAATTTTATAGGAACCTTACACATAACCCTCCAAGTGACTTCTGTAAGTATCACCTCATTTATTTAAATTGTATTAAATTTAATTTCTTTGCTAAAAAACTTTTCTAAATTCATTTGCATGAGAACGCTTTTTGTTTTCGCCAAATGCATTTAAAGGCTCAAAGATTGTTTGGAAGCAGACTGATATTGGCTTGGAAATCTAGTATGTATGAGGTGGTTCGAGCTACATTCACTGCTACATCTACATCCACATGTACCTACACTTTAAAATATTCTGGTCTAAATACAGAGAAGGCAGACTTTAAAGACTGTAATAATATAACAAATACTTATACATTACATATATACCTCTGTTTGTGCATCACTATATGGATTACAGTATTGGAAAACCTCTTTTTTTACTGCAAACTGTTTCCACAATATTGGAGGCAAACAATTGTATAAATGTCTTTGGATGTGGTAGGATTACATTTTTCTTCACTTTAACTAGGAGAAACACACTTGTTCCAGCATGACACCACCACTATGCACAATTCCAGCTCCATTAAGGTTGGATTGGAAGATCTTGAGGGGCATGCTTCAACTCTGCTGAACACCTTTGGGATAAATTGAAACACTGACTGCACCCCAGGCCTCATCATCTTATTTAAATCAGTACCTGAATTTACTAACACCCTTGTGGCTAAATGAGCACAAATCTCCACAATCACACTTCGGAAATCTAGTGGAAGATCCTTCCATAGAGTAGGGGTTATTATAGCAGTAAATATAGAAGGATGTTTAAAAAGCAAATACAAATCTTATGGTTAGGTGTCCAAACTGTTTTATAGTGTGTGTGTGTGTGTGTCTGTGTCTGTGTCTGTGTCTGTGTCTGTGTCTGTGTCTGTGTGTGCATGCATTACTAGCTTTTCAGAATATGAACTCGAAAAGAAAGGCTGAAACATGGAAGAAAAACAGACGACAGCTGGTAAGTATGTGTGTGTGCAGCACACCAATGTTGATGAATGTTGTGAATATAGTGCAGTAAATTCAGTCCTGGTTACATGCGCAGGCGTACTCCACTGTCGGCACACCTGACTACATCGCCCCTGAAGTTTTCATGCAGACAGGATATAATAAGCTGTGTGACTGGTGGTCCTTGGGAGTCATCATGTATGAGATGTTAATAGGTATGCTTTAATAGTTATCATTTTCCCAGATCAATAATGATGCAGAAATAATGAAAAACATGTATTGCTTTGTGCAATGTGATTAAATGGCCTAGCGTAGAGTGATGTGTGTGTTACATTATTATAAAAGTTTCTTTATTTAAGTAAAAGTAATGACTGCACACTAGCAACAAACAGTTGATTGACATAGCTGAAAAAGCCAGTATCTATGATTTATTTATTTGTTACTTGTTTGCTTATTTATTTATCTGTTCTATTTCAGTAGTGTTGATTTTTTTATTGAAATGTGGAGGCAGTGATTCATCACTAAAATTTTACAATATGAAATTCATGCAACTGTCAAAATATTTCTGCTCTTTGTGTAAAAGCTTATGTTACTAATAGCATTCATTAATTTTTATATATTTAGAGTTCCAATTGATAATGATTTAATTGACTATTAAATTTAACTATCCTGTGGTCAGGAGAAGTTTCTTCAACTCATTCTAAATGAACATCTCCAGTAACTTTTTTGTCTAAAAAATGTGTGCCATAAGTTATAGTCCTAAATGGCACAATATCCACAAAAAACAGGAGTCCTATGTAGAATGTTTTCCCTTCTTTTATTCCTGGGCTCCAGATCTATAGCAAAAG